>UCWB01000508.1:0-22376 GCA_900474355.1 Torymus geranii | reverse complement strand
CTGTATACACGTGCGCAGGCACGCGAAGGGAAAAATTGAATCCCCCGAAAATCTCGTAAATTCACGCGGGCGATAATTCGCAGGACCGCCGCCATGTACCGCCCTAATATTATTCATTGTTGTCCGTATAATAACGCGCGCCACAGGCTAATTCTTCGGCTCGCACCCTGCGTTTTACGAGAGAACCGTGTACGGATTTATTTTTTATTTTTCACCATACCATCGTTGGGATGCCTCATTGTCTATTAAGGATCGATCGGACGGCCGACGTGACGAGATAACGCACGCGTCGCGTAATCGAATTGTCGCCGCGGTGTATGCGTGCGCACGATCGAACACGCGCTCTGAAATATAAAAAAAGAAAGGATCAGAGTGGCGGTGATGGTAGCACTCGAGAAAAAAGGGTCGTTTGCGGGAGAATAAGTGTAGAGGCTCGCGGGGAATAAATGTTGCTGCTTAACTGGAGTTTTTCGGCTGGGGCCGTGCTGTTATCGTTGTTGGATCTTACGGGGTTCGTTCGTTTTGAAAAAAAGGACCGGACATTTTTTTTTCAGGGAGCTGAAGAGCTGTCAACGCTTCTTGAACTGATAAGAGCGTGGATTTTTCTCTCCCCTCTTTCTCGACGCGAAAGCGTATACGTATATATATCAAGCGAGATATAATATTGTCGCTAATTATCATAGCACCGTGATATAGCAACGACATAATAGGATAATACAGTGATCCGTTAATTGACGAAATGAAATATCCCACGGAACAAAGTGCCGCGTGGGAGACACGTCAAAGGGAATATAAATAAGCCGCATAATCGGCCGCACTACCGGCAGCCGGCGCCGCTCGTATTCATTTTTATCGCCACCCGTAGCCAATAAAAGCCGCTTCATTAATTTATTCCTATTATATCCCCTAATAATTATCACTCCAGTGCACAATAATATATACCGATATAATTTCGCATTCATATCCCTATATCTCGGTAATCACCCACTAATAAACCCGCCGAGCTCGGTCCAAAATAATATATACGGATCGCACAACATCCTTTACATTTACACTCATTCCTTATTCGAAAAAGCTCGAAATCCCGCAGACACCTCGCTGCTCCATCTTAGAAAAAAAGGGGCCATACATCGCGTAGCAGCGCGAGAGATATCTCGAGATCAACGTCCTCTTCGCGCGTGCCAGAAGAAAGAGGAGCACCAGCAGTACCGGAGCTCAGACTCTCGCGCGGGGGAAGAAAGCACATCACAATGGCGGCTGAAATCGTCTCAACGAGATTCATCCCGCGGTGTGCAGCGCCGCCGCTCCGTCAGCGGGGATCAGTCGGCGTGACAATGACGCCATTCACAGCGCCAGAGCGCAAATACAAATATACGAGTGAAGGGGGATGGGGTTATATATCTGCGGCTGTATGTAGGCTTTTTGCGCGGATCGGAAAGTCGTAAACTCAGGGGTTTTCGGTTGGAATACTCGGGAGATAGTTTGGCGGTATGTGTATATGTAAATAAAGGGCTGATTATATGATGCGTCTCTCCCGTTTCTAGAGTTGTAAAAGTTTTTATCTTCTGTATCACCACAGTGGTAATGAAACCGACATAAATTTATCAGTATTTTATATATATAGTCTCTCAACGTGTGTATAATTGTATGCCGGCGCATGCCTGACCTATTCAAATTTTTCTCGCGCGCCCGCGCCGACCTCGAAATTGGCACAACACACATCGCAGCAGCAGCAGCGCTGTATGCACCATGCCGGTGCGACCTTTTTCCCGAATTTATTCCGCGCAATATTTTCCCAGATACCGCTGTCTCTTCCTATCTTTACGAGTCATTCGAAAAAAAAAAACAACAAGCGCAGCGCGGTCCCAATACATCACCTAATCTTCCAAAAAATCAGTCATACGTTCGCGTAGGTACATACACACACACACATCCACGAGCGCAGTAGTAAACTCAAAACCACGGCCGCGGCCTCGAATTAACTATCGCCCGCTATAAACTATTAATCCGAGAGACCGGCGCTCTCGAATTTCGACGGCGCGGCCGCCCTTTCATCCGTCCATAACGAGGGACCGCCCGCCGCGCGGCCGATCGCTAGAGATTTTGGCTTCCCGCGACGCAACTCTCTACTCCCGCACTACTATGTGTGTATACGTGCGCAGCTGGTCCATCGCCAAACGCCGCCGTCCTGGAGATAGAGAGAGACTTTGGAATTTTACCAAGCGCGAAACTGCAGTCGCCTCGGCGCCGTGCCGGGCGCTTTTATTTAATGCGATGACGCGCGCGGGGGAGCGAGCGAGAAAAGAAGAAGGAGAAGCGAAACACGCTACTTTGATGGATTGAAGTGCATGGCTAAAATTAGGAGGAGAGTGATTCGAGGTCTGCGCCGCGCGAGCTAGATCTACATTTTAATTCGTGGGTGGTAAGTGCGATGAGGCGGAAAAGAGAGAGCGTGTAGTGGAGTTGCGTAATGAGGATTGCGGGGGCGCTGGTGCTTGGTGGTTGCTGGGAGGAGTGAATTAAGGGTTTGATGGGGAATACGGTACGGGTTTTCTCTAATTTGTGGGGCGAGGTTTATTTTTTTATTTAGGGATTAATGGTATTTTGCGAGTCTATTCCCTGGCAGAAAATTAATATTTTACATAGGTAACGTGTTATAATTAAATGGAAGAAATTTTAGCAAAAATAATATAATTCATGTAAAACTTTTACTGTTACTTAAAATACATATTTTAGGAAGTGTAAATACCATAATTTATTTCGGATTGGTATACATAATTCGAAATACAAGCAATGTTCGTTTTTAGCCATTAAGTTAACTCGATAATAGCTAATATCTTCTCGTTATAACATTTCTACGAGGCTTTGTAATGAAGGTAATTGATAGCGTTTGCAGATTAGCGTGTTGAATTTTTTGTTCTCTTAGTTGGATTTCGGTAGTATAATGGAAATAACGATATTCTTAATGAACGGTGGCCAATCAAACGTAAATGAACGAACTTAAAGTTGTTTTCAGTTTTGCCTCCACCATTTAGATGCTAATTCAATTTTCCTTCTCTTGAAAACGTTTTAGCAATTTTCAATAAAGCTCGGTCCGCGTAAACACGGCTATTTTTATTTTTAAAATGTATCGGATAACATCGTGGAAATTGTCGTCGCAAGCTCTACTACTACTCCCCCCGATCTTCCTTGCGGCCATTACGCAACCATCTAGTTTGCATTAAAATTACTTGTTGATGACGCACAGTAAAGCAGAGAAGCAGCGCACTTCGCTCGTCCCTGCACACAACACAAGTTAAATATGTCACGCGCGTGCGCCCGAGAAGTGGGTAATATATCTCGAGCTGTACATTAAATTTAATTAATAATATTAATTATCCATATAATGATCCACAAACATGGCTTAATTTCGATAAGATAGCAGAACACAGCAATTTCCCCCGCGCTAGCTCGGAAGCACCCAGCTCTCAATATTAATTTCATTAATTATTGGTACGGCAGCCGCCACTGCTCTCTGCAGCGGATAACTAAATTGCGAAGTCTGGAATTTCAAACTCTAAAAGAGAGAGGGGATAAGTTGGGATGAAAATGCCGCTGCCAGAATCTCTTGCCTCAATGTTTAATGGCGATCTACTTTTGAATAGTTTAATCCCGAAAAATATTCCCTCGAAATGCTGCTGTTGCTGCTACGTCTGAAAGATACGAAATAAAGATAAATGAGAGATAATAGCTTCAATTACTAAGGTGTAGTATTTTTATCTAATTGTTTTAGAGGCTGAATTGTTCGATGCCTTTAGCTAACTGTATTACTGAAAAAGATCGCGGAAGTACAGATATTCGTTGATAACTGGATTTCTATTATTAGGGAATATTCGATTCCTCGTTCGATGTTAATTACAATAGCAGCAGTGGCAGCAGCAGCGCAGTAGTAGTCATTACATCATACGATCATAGTTCACTTGCTTAATTGGCGCAAATGGCTGCCACTGACGTAATCGAATCTTTGCAACCAAAACAGCAAATGAACTTGCCTCTATTAACAGAAACGTGTATATATAATTTATTATACTTGAAGCAACGAAACTCATTTACTTCCTAACCTAATTTTATCACACTTTTCACAACTAAATTCTCCAAGCCCAACGGACGACACTAACAAACAGACCTAATCTGAAAGTAAAATGACAACAATTTAACCGTCGCGCAGCTCGAAACTCTCCAGCGCACGCATACACACTCGAGAATGAACGCAGCTCATGGCAGTAGCAGCAGAAGCAGCAGCATCTCCTCCCGCGATGTAAATTTCGCACGCAGAAAACAATTTCCATCTCCCTCTCTCTCGACGGCGTCACGCGGATCCTCTCCATCCGGCCGCAATAAAATACAAAATAATCCGCGCGCCCACCGCGCATTATACAAGCAACTTAGCCGTAATAACGTGGCCGCGGTAGAGAACGTTATTTACATTTCGCCATTATATGAACCTTTCTGCTTCCCCGTCTCTCTCACTTCTGCATTTGTAGACTCCACTTCGATCGCGCACTTCCTGCAATATTCAGAGCGACTCTCTCTTTCCATGGATAATTTACGAGCTCTCCGCGCGCGACTACGTTATTCTCGCGCGAATGTACCTACCTACACCCCCGATGCTAATCGAATCGAGAGGATGAAGTCTGCTGCCAGTGCCGCGCGCTTTTTCGGTAGGGAGGGGGACATTAGACGTATATAGTGCTGCGTGATTTGCATTGCAGTCACAGCGCGGCGCTTAATCATTCCGGCGGCGCGCGGTGCTTTTTACCCCTTTCGCCGGCCCCCCGCATACACCCTGTGGGCACCAGCTGTGCCAGTTGAGAGGCGGCGAAGGGAGAGATTTTTCCTCTCTCTTCTTTTTTTTCGAGGGGAGGTGAGGTTTCATTGCGTGCTCGATTGAGCTGTTCGAGCGGGAAGAATAATGGGGCTAGTGGAGAGTATACGTGTGGCTGAGAGAAAAGAGGATGTGTCTGACTGCTGCCGACCTGTTTCTACTGCGAGATGAAGGTGGCGGTACAGATGCGTAGTCGATGGGTATAACGTGTGTGTAATAATGTTATTTGGTGTAGGGGAGGAGTGAATAATGGGCGCGTTTATTGGGTAAAATCTTCGCGTGGTTATTGTAGGTCAGCGGGAATTTAATAATTACAGGTTCTGGGCTAATTATGATTAAATTGTTTAATATGTGTACTTGTGGAGGCGAAAGGGATATTCGAATGATCGTTTTCTCTCATATTTAAATGGCGGATATATTAATAATTTATCGCTGGTTGCTGGAAATTCCACGATAGCGAATTTATTTTATCGGTTCCGGATGATTAATCTGCTCTTTGGGTATGTTATTAAAAAAATGTGTACATCCGCTAACATTCCTAATTGAATATAATTTGATCGACCTCGTTCTCCGTAATAAGCCTCATCATTAGTTACATTAAATTAACTTACCGGATTTTCCAGCGCTAATTATGATTCATTTTCGCGAATGAAAACTAATGGAATTTTCACGCTTAAGCCCTCTATAACTTTGTAATCGAGGATTTCCTTCTTTAGCTTTGACAATAAAAACTGACCCGAAACTTAGTAATCCGGTTAAATGAAATGAAGTTGTAAATTAAAACACTTTCAATCTCTTGGCCGGAGGAGAAACTTTATTTTTAGTAAAAGTTAGCCTGTATCTTCGTATTATGCACAGGTATATAGTCACCATTGTCCCCGTTACTGAGAATATTCTAATGATTATACGTCATTTGCTTCACTTTAAAAATTGCTATAAAAATGTAAAAGGAAACGTAGTAACAACTGTCACGAGAAAAACATACTTGTATATTTTAATAATAAGCAGACGAAAATAAAAAGATTGTGCTACGTGGCCGCTATATAAGATGGTTTAACTTTAAAAACGAAAGTTATTAAAACTTTCTGGAACAAGTTATTATGGTACGGGAAATATGAAGTATATATCTTTCTTTTTATTAGCATATTTAACTCGTCCAGGAAAATATCAAGTTTTACTTTTGCAAAAATATTTTCATCCATATAATACTTACAAAAAATCTTAATAATTAAACAAAAATAAAAAAAAAGCTACACAATATTTCTTTGTCATATTTATTACATCGACATTGAATATCCAATATAACACAAACCCCGATGAAACCGCTCTCGCGATAAAAAACGAGCAGCACACCGCTCAATTTCCCCGACCGCGGCGTCAACCGCTAAATATTTAGTCAATCACATAGTCTCTCCTCCCCTCAGCAAAAAAATAATTATTCCCTGCCCGTACTCTCGAGAGCGGCACTCGGGTGCTAGGAAATCTCGACGCGGCGGCGGCGGCGGCGACATCACGCGCGGCACGTCGCACCGATCGATCTGTCTCGATTCTCTCGAGATGCTAATTAGCCCGGGCACCCAACCGCCGCCCCGCCGCCGCGCACTAACTCACTCTGCCGCCCCGTTATATACTCTATATTCAATCGCGACATCGTTACCGTCATTACCGATTCGCATGGGCCCGGCGCCTTAATGAGCCTCGAGTGAGAACAGGAGGAGGAGGAGGAGGCAAAAATCAAGAGGAGGACGACGTTTGCCCTCCTCTCTCGTTCTCTGGAGAGGTGACGCCGGGGAAAAGAGCGAGGGACGTAGTCTCGTGTAATTATTATCGCTCGATAAACGTCGAGAGCAGTAGAGGAAGCGTCGTCGCAAGCGTTGTCTTTGCGCGAGGTTGGCGTTGATGATGATGCTGCTGCTGTTGTTGTATTATATAGGCTTCGAGGTTTCGATTTGCCGACAGGTTGGAAGAGGTGCGGTGAAAAGGGACGGGTTCGCGATAATTTTTGTAAGTGGATGGGAGATATTTTCCATTACAGATCGATATTTTTATTTATGAAAAATTAGTATGTAATGAAGGAGGATACATTTGCATTCTATTAAATATTAAAATAAACTTTAGTAAAGTTTGCCGTACTGAATGGTAACGTGAAAATTTTTCAACCGAAAACATTTGGTTTGCAATTGCAAACTCATTTTCGGTTATTTTATACATTCATATTTTATTTGATTTTAATTTAGAAGTTAAATTTTTTTCATCAAAAAACAAATCTCAAAAAGCCTGAATCCGCTATACCATGAAGCATATACATTATGAGAAAGATACGATTCGTTTACGCATAATATACAACGGTTAAATACGTAAAAACATAATTACGTTTAAAATAATTAATTAATGGCGTTTGTAAATGCTTAATAAAAATATAAAAATTACTTTTTAATTATGGTTCACCCGACAGCTACATCAGACTATTTTTTCCATCTCAATAATCTGATACAGTCCGATGAAGCATAATTAAAGCACAGTAATACTTATATTTTTATAAGCACTTTACAAATCCCCACTAAATTAATTACTTAACGTATAATTATATTTTTATTTGCTGAAACGCTGTGTATCATATACATAATTACCACATAATTAAAAAATTAAAATTGGATGAAAAAGAAATTACTATGCTATGATAAGTTTAAAAAAATTAAAATAATAAAACATTTATATTTTCAACGTTAGATTAATTATGACTGGGAATTTTCTATATTTAACATGAAAACTTCTTTTATGTGGATGAAATTAAAGGAAAAAAGGAAACCCAGTAATTTGATTATAATTTCCCAAACATTTTGTTGATGTTTCACTTAGAACAACATGGCTTTTGTAAACAAATTTCAATTGCCCCGAGAAATAACAATTACAACTAAACACACACGACCTCTTCCAGCACAATACCCCTCGATAAGTACTAAAGCTGGATTTCGACATAATACTCGCACACACACACATGGCCATTGTTCAATTCAGCATAATTATTTGCCAGTAATTTTACCCAAAACGAGCCTCTTCGAATATATACACACAGACGCGCGCGCAATTCACGTGGGCGCCCACGTACACCGGGATTACGTAAGAGAGTGGCGGAACAAAACGGACCATTAGAAAGTGGATTTAACGTCGCCCACCACAGATAAGAGAGAGACTCTATACACACACACACGTACTCGCGCGCGCACGTATGTGGGCGGCCGGCCTTCGTCCGCCCCGCTGCAATTTTTATAACAAGCGACCCGAAACTGCACGCAGCAGAACGCGCTAGCCTCGCTCTGTGGAATTTTTAATCAGCAATTCGAGTTTTTTCCCCTCTTTTTCGCCCTCCATTAAAGTCTGTATACGCGCGTGGTGTGTGTGTGTGTGTACGTGTGGTGAAAGAGGTGAATTTTTCTGAAAATAAGAATGCACGCGGGCAAAGATCGATGTGGAGATGGCGCTGTACACAGGGAGAGAGGAGGTAGAGGTCGATGCCCAGGGAAATGCGGCGCGCAACAGGAGGAAAATAGCGCGCG
Organism: Torymus geranii; assembly: GCA_900474355.1. Classification (NCBI taxonomy): domain Eukaryota; kingdom Metazoa; phylum Arthropoda; class Insecta; order Hymenoptera; family Torymidae; genus Torymus; species Torymus geranii. The sequence continues at coordinate 13,955 of UCWB01000508.1, read as the reverse complement.
GGCACTACTTTTTTTTTTCTTAAAAACAGGATGCGCGGGCTTTGTTCGCGGCTCGGATTAAGGCAGAACGGGCGCGTGGGATATTAGTTTTTAGAGAAAAGGATTCGATATTTTCGGTTCGGCTTGGGGGATGAGATATCAGATAGGGTATATAGTTTGTTTCTATATATGCGGTGAATAGAATAGAGTTGTTTAAAGGGAGGAAATGGAATTTTCGCGGGACGAATCTGGATATTATCTGCCGACTGTGCCGAGTTTTTAACGCGTGTGTAATATGTGAAAGTGGATGCTCGATATTAAAGTAATTTAATTATGAACACGCATATTTTCGGGCAAAGTATTGAAAAGTAAAGTTAGAAATTTTACATCGTTAATGTCGGCGTATCGATGGGCTTTTAATAATGAAACGGAATATTGAAATATTTTTAATCGATTGACCTGACGAAAATTTACATTCAATGAGCGAAACACACTACACCTACTCCTATACTCCGGTCACATCATCAATCATCGCACTCGTCGATTGTTTAACGAACGCAAAATTCAGCGCATCAATCTTTATCCACACCCCACGTTCGAAAAAAAAAGCTTTTTTCACCATCGCGTTCGCAGATTGAAACGGATATACACTCCGGGCAGCAGAAACCTTCGCGAGATAGAAACAATTAATCGTTAATTGGAAATTCTCCCGGCGCCGGCGCGATGCAAAAACGGACTTTTCCCGGAAAACAGAGGCTGAATGGCGCTGCGAGGGGCATACATAAAAGAAGAGGAGAGAGCGCGAGAGAGAGTGAAACGGAAAAACTCGGCGGGTGGGGGGGTTGAAAATAACGCGAGCGCGACTTTGAAGAAGCTAAAGAGTAAAAGCAGCGTCGGGGGGAGGGGAGAAAGGAGTCCATTAACGAGTGCCGTTTTCATGGCTCATTCTTTGACACGACTGCCCCCCACCTCTTCCAGTCTTATCTCTCCTTCTCTCTCTGTCTCTTTTTCCCGCATTCGCGGGGGCGGCTCAAAGCTCCCAGCGGACACAATAGATCGTTCATTACCGATATACCGCGCTTGCTTGCTTGCGCCAGCTAGCTCTCTCGCGAAAAAGAAGCGAAACGGAGAAAGATTGTAATGAGGCGAGCGCAGGCGCGAAAGGGGAAGGGAGATATTATATAAAACGCGGCCGGCGGAAGCCGAGGCATCGACTAACGTAACGAGCCGCGTGTCTCGCATTCAACCTCTCGCGGCCTCCGGCCTATATTATACACACACACACACACGTATATGTATGTACACACATACATGTATATAGGTGGAGAGAGGACGACAATTTAGAACTTTCGCGTATCTCAAGATGTGCGACGGTGGTGGTGGTGGTGGTGGCCGCATTTTTCGACGGCCTCGTTTTTACCGCTCAATAGGAAAAATCTTCGCTGCAGCGGCGCGGGAGGAGAAGCGAGCAGGAGGAGGGTGGTATATAAGAGAAAAAAAGGGGCGAGAGAGAGAGAGAGCTGAGCGCGGCGGAGAATGGGAGTGTTGAGTGGATAAAAGAGGATTGAGGGTGGAGGAATTTTTTCTCTCTTTGCTCCCTTTTTCGAAACGTCGGGAAAGAATTCTCTCTCTCTCGCTCTCCACTGTGTGTCTTCTCTATAATAGTCGATAATATCTCGCCATTTTTCTCTCTCTGTGCACGTGTCTGTGTGCGTCTGTTGCTCTTCACGCTCCAAAATTCCGTGCGGTATGTATGAAAATGCGCAGTCGCGAGCAAGGCAGAGAGAAGCAGCTTTGTCTCCTCTCTCTCTCTCTCTCTCTCTTTGCGCCGCCGGAATTTGCTCGCCTTTGTGTTTCAATTTACGTTCGACGGGGGGATAAGGGAGTTTTTTTTATGCCGACGGGGGTATTTCGAGATCTTTTCTCGGATCAAATTTTCAGGTATTTCGCGCGTATATATCGACACACGGCAGAGAGAGATAGGGAAATCGAATTGTAGCGAGAATTGAGTTGCCTTAACGTGTCACTCACTTTTGATTTTAAATATTTTGAAAGTTAAGCCCTTTGTCGGGGATGCGATGCATTTTTCGTTTATACCTGTGAATCGTCGATAAAAAATTCCATATGTGCTTTTCTCCGTACGTCATGAATTTTCACTTTATTTTGAAATATAAAAAAAAGTATATTCTGTCGTTACCGTAAAGCTTATTTTGTTTCGAATAACGTTTTTACAAGAATTCAGTGCCAACAGTGTCCCTGTCTGTATTTCTCTGTTCACCGGCGAGTTATTCGCGGCCTTTATACGAATTTAATTGGAAGTAAAAATTAATCTCGATTCTCAAACGGCATAATTAGCGAGCTCGAAAAAAAACAATGGGAACAAATAGCGGTGATAAACGGGAAGCGGCCATTTAAATTGCGGCCTGAATGCTGGAAAACCATTGTCCCTCCAGGTTTGATCGCCCGCGCCGTCGCCACACCCTCGTTAATTTTTTCTCTCGCTCGCCCTCTCACTCACTCTTACTCTATATTCCGCGGCAAAAAAAACTACCATTCATCCTTGAATTTTTAAAATGTAAAAAATTGACAATGCGCGCTATTTTTAACACTTCGGAAAGAAAAATCCTTTCGAGATGATTAAAAAAATATATGCATGATCTCGATGCACATCACGTGTGCCTGTGAAAGAAATACTGGAAAAATTGGAATAATTAATTCGCGACTAAATCGTTTACGCGAAAAACGGAGTATATTCTCTTTGACGTCACACTCTGACCCGGTGAACAATGGGGCGGGCCAAAAATATTCATGGAATTTCTTATACCAACACTATGAAAATCGCTGTCAAAACTCGCATCGCAAAAAGGTAAATAAAAAAAAAAGAGCACGCGAAAAACGTATTTATATGGTCGTGCAGACAGAGTGAAGTGTCACACTTAAAGTGTTAAAACCTATATAAATTTTCTTCATATTCCGCGAAACTTCGCCAATAGTCTTGCACGCGAGGACGTGAATATCGAGAAAACGGTTATAGACACATTACATTTATATTGCGCTCGAGCGTAGTACCGAGATCTATATATTTTCCCGTGAAAGACTCCCGGTAATATACGGAGTGACAATTTTAAAATGAACGTCTTTTCATGGTGCTTTCTCTCGCGGCGACATCTCCGCTTAATATATCGGTATTTACTTTTACCTTTGAATTGAAATTTAACGATGATTTCAAACGATTTCTCGGCACGATACCGCGTTATAAATTTTTTTAAAACTATAAAAAAGATTATAAACAAGTTTTATTGTGTTTAAAAAAGAATAATAACGAGCTGTTTGAGCTAGTTACAAGACTGTTATGTTATGCAAAAATTCTAGTTTGTGAAAATGTAATAAAAAGCGCGTGGAGCATGTACAGCATTAGACTTCATTATAACAGTCAAAGTTGTTACATCGACGTATTCTAGTTTGAAAGGACTTTTGAGCACGAAATTACAGTCATTTGCACATGATGTTTTTATATGTACACTGTTTTAAAAGCCGCTGTAAACAAAGTGGCGCATGAGTTATCATTAGCATTAAAATAATTCGCCGCAGAGTGCCTACTTTGCTTTAGAGCGCCGAGAGAAATTTCCTTGTGTAATAAAATTCATAAATTATGAACTGCTGTTTTTATTCGGCTCACAACTTTTCTCCTAACAGCGAATTTTCGTAAATTAAGAGCGCTTGTTAAATCGCCGCGTAAAAGGTGAAAGCTTAAAATAGTTTTTCGAAGTTTTCAACCGCCACCGGTGTCCCACTTCATCAGTTTTTACCTTTTAGTTTATAACAGGAACATCTTTTTTTTCAACATGTATAACAACTATTAATTGTTTAACGAAAAATTTAATTCTAGATTGTACACGTTGTTATATAGAAATCCAAATAAATTCTTACAAAAAAATTGATAAATCTAAAAATTGAATAAAAGCAGCTATGTCAACGTGAAATTCGTTATAAATTCATCACCAAAACGAAATCGAATAAAAAATCTAAACCGGGATTTCTCAAAATCATCTCTATATAACCTCGTTCACCAGCGTCACATAAATAACTCTATCAAAACCTAAACCCAATATACTTACCCTTCACTCTTTTCTCCACCCTACCATCAGTTCACCTTGTCTCTTCTCCTCCCCCTCACCCAATGACCCAAAGCCATCACTATATACCAGGCAAATCATCCCCGTCACTTTTCCACCCACGCGTCTGCACGCCACTTTCAATAGCCACCCGTCAATTCCCTCTCCCACACATATACGCGGGAAAAGAACCACGCCCTCGATTCTCATACACACACACATATATATTCTCTCTCTCTTGTCTTTGCAGTGACTTGGAATCGGCGAACGTCCGTCGGCGGAGGCGGAGATGGCGGCGGCGAGCTTCCCGCCCAACTTCACGAACGTCGGCGTGATGGAGAATTGGTAAGTACTTGCCAAACGCAAACGCCACGGGCGACAGTAGACGAGAGAGAGATAGAAAGAGAAAGAGTGGAAGGCACGGTTGTCTATATCTTTCTGTCCCACTCTCTCTCCCTCTCTTCCGAGTCCTCGCGGGTGTTCTATTATACACACACGTATACGCTCGACGCACGTTATTACATCCTCGATCTCTATTAAATGTTTAAAAATAATAGTAATAATTGAACGAGTGCATCGAGTGTATACGCGGTAACGATCGCTGCAGATTTTAGAGCGCCGCGGCGAAGATGGGTGGCTCTCGTGTCCTTTGCGACGGGCACGTATAGACGCGCTTTTTTCTCTATATATAAACCGCCCGTAGTCGGGCGGAAATGATATGCATTATATATATATCGCTTTGGATTTTTCGTTTTTATTATACGTATATACACACATACGAGCGATGACTCGTAGCGTACTGTGAAATAGAGTATTATATAGCGTATATATTCTTATTGTTTTATTTTTATACTACTTATATATATATTTACCTTTGATTATACATATTAAAGATAAACGTTTTAAGTATAGAATTTATGAGTCGCCTTGTAATTATATCTGTAACACCGTAATTTTGCAATATAGGAGATGTGATACATACACAAATCATCTTATACTTTATATATTTACTATTATTATTATTATTATACCTTAGAAAATTGTCATAGTCTATTATATTAATATTTATACTAAACGTACTTTTAAACGTAATATATAAAAATTTTATATATTCTTCCTCTAATACCTCTTATATAACATAGGTCACATTATCTATAAATATATCATAGTCGTAAAAATATACATCACCCCACGTATTATTCTACTCTCATACTTTGTATCTTATTATATATATTATTCGCGCGTGCACCGCCACACTTATATATATATCTCTCAACGTATTGTCATATATCTATATATTGGAAATAACATATAAGCAATCCGTAATATATCTCTCAGTAGGTTAACTTTAGACTAATTGTAGCCGCATGAATATATTATGAGTATATACTTTTGTTACATAATAGACATATCTAACGACATCCTTCCACCAGTTAATTAACCCCCCACTATAAACTATACTACCACACCTCGAGCAGCGTTATACAGAAATCTATATATTCACGTGTGTAAGGTGTGTAATGCGAAATTAATTGTCTCTCTCCATCTGTATATCTATACCACGCCAACTCCCCTGAAAATTAATCACCGCTGCATATATTAATTTACCACTTGTACACTCTACTATCGTATACGTTCTATGTATGTGTTGTGTACACCGCAGAGCTTTATCTCTATACTCGTTTCAATGACAATCCTATAAAACACACGTATATATGCGTGGGTATTATACACGTATATATCTCCCGAAGAAAGTGAGCGAGCTTGCGCGCGCTCGCGCAGCAAAGTCAATACTGCATGCCGGCAATTGATTTGCAAGATAATACGGTACATCTATTATATCGCGCTCGCGCGTAAAATAGAACGATGTAGTTCTTGCGTGCGCGCGCGCGGGTGCTGGGGATGTACGACTACGCGCGAGATACGCATCTACACAGGCGCGAACTCGCTCTCCCCCCTCTCAGTCTCGTGCCACGGATCGAAAGTTATGGATGCAAGATGCGCGTATATATATCTTGCAACGAGAGCGCCGTTTCGAGAGGGGGTATATATATGCTGAGCACGCGATGATTTTTTTGCTCTTTCTGCTTTTGAGCGGTGGGGTGAAAGGTGCGGGTCGTGAGTGAGGCAAACTTAACCTGATTAGCCGTGTGTTGAATTTGGTGATGAGCTAATTTGATTTTTTTTTTTCAAAATTTTAATAATTTTTTTTACTCATGTTCATTCGTATGTTCTTTACGTGAAAATCCAGTATCATTATAATCTTCTTTGTATAAGCGCTTTATAACTAACTAAATGATTTGAATAAATAATTAAAATTAACACAAAAAGTAATAAAAAGTTTTTAATATAAAAAAATTCTAAGCTCTTGTCAAAGAAAAACTTTTTCAATATTAAACCACTTCAAACTTTCGTCGAATTCAACATTGACCAAAAATTTCGCTATATAAAACTATCAAACCAAACCCATTCCATATAATTCCACGACGAAATCTCATTATACACCCGCCTCGATTTTTCACCCTGAAAAAAAAAGCCCTCTCGCACCCATAACCTCTGCTCTGCATGCAAACGGTCGCTCGTATATGCTCGCAATGGCCCGCGTCGGAAATCTATTTGCGAGATATCCGCGCGCGATTACACAGCGTATAAACGGCTCTTGCGCGCGTAGAGACACACAGCCCTCGTACAGCGAACGAAATGAAAAGGCCGAAATCGTTCCTGCTGCCGGGGGTTAGTAGCCCCCCTCCCAATAGCAGCGAGCCGGAAACTAACAAACCTTCGGGAGCCGATGTTAAAGGGTACAGTTCTCGCTCTTTCTCTCTCTCCTTTTCGACCGATTAAGCGAGGACTTGCCCGTGTAAACACGATCGTGCAGTAGCGGCGGCGGCGGCGCGTTCCGCTGAAATTAGACGGGAGGGAGATCGCCGGGAATCCCAGGATGTACTCGCCGCTCGTGATTTTCAATTACCGTTCCTGATAACGCGCAGCTTCCGATACGAGGGGCGGGTGCTGCTTTTTCTATGTCTTTGTGTGCGAATGTTGCGACGGTTGTAATAAATGCGAGTTGAAAAGTTTTTCTCGCGTTTATTAAAAATTATTCTGTGGAAGGGAAAAAGTTTATTATATATTTTATTCTATTTAAGAAAAGTATTTCATTTCACAGTGTTATGAAACGCATGAAAAATTTTAATATAAAAATATGTCATCATCCTACTTCACATATCTTCATATTATATACAGAAAAGAAACCGCGTGTGTTTCGGCAAAAATAAAAATCCTCGTAAAATAATCATCCGCCGAGTGTGTATATAACAAGTTCCAAAAGTGGAAACGAAATGCAATATAACGCACGTATTTAAGTTCAGAATTAAAAATCCGCAGATATTTTCCCATATAGAACCATTAGTACCCCGTCGCTCTCTGCCTCCCGACCACGCGCTAAAATATTTACGAAAAAATCGCGGAGCGGCGCACGACACGATGCGTGGCGGCATCAGCGCGCGCCACGGGAATATTAATCGCCTCGGCCGGCTGCACGCGCGCGAAAAAAGAAACTTTAATCATCGTCGCGGGAATAATTTCGCGGGCACACGGCAAAAGCGTAACAGAAAAAAAAGGCACGGGAGACAGAGTGAAAAGGAGGAAGGGAGAGAGAGAAGCGAAGGAAGCGAACTAATGCGTAAAAAGCTCGAAATGGACTAAAAGTAGGTCTTTCTCTCTCTCTCTTTCACTCGCGATGCTCGCGCGCTTTGATTAAAGTTCTTCCGGCAGAACGGGCCGAAGGATCCGTTGGCCCCTGCAGCCACGCAGTGGCGCGTCACATACACACACAGGCAGACACATACCCTTGAGACCATTTCCGACTCCATTTTTCTTTCGCCTTTTCCTCTCCCTTTTCTCTTACTTTCGCCGATATCCATCTCCGCCGCGACCATTTTTTCCCATCCCACCTATAGCCTCCGCGCGCGTCTCTAATACCTCGTTTCCCGATTCTTCTTACTTTTTGTAATACACACAGATCTCTGATGATATTCGACGCGGGTGCGAATGGAGAGGGAGGATCCGGTTCGTTTGTCTTATCGAGTTAAAACAATCCCTGAGGCTTTTTATCGCCTGGCGATTCGTTATTGTCATTATACGCGTTCTGATAAAGTTAGCTGTGATTGGCAGTTTCGTGAGAGCGTTAATATTCAATTGTATTGGCTGGAGTTTCGAAGTTGCGAATGGTTAATTGACAGGTGCAATATGGGATAGTGGTAATTGGTAATGAGAAAGTTTGGAATATGGTTAGTCAAACAACGATTTATTTTTCATCATGTACCTACATATAGCCTTAGAATTTGTAGATCAAACCAACGTAGCGTTTTTCCGTTCGCTGAATAATTCCTAAAGGACTCTCGCGTTATAGCAATTTTACAACATTCGAGCGTCCGCTTACACTAGAATTTCCATTTTAATCCAGCAGCAGCCGGCATATCTGCAAAAAGAGCGATCACAATGAAAATTAAAATTCTTTGTCTAGCTCGCGCGCGCGGCTGTATAAAAGGAGAAAAAATAACGCGGTAGGTACGTACTATCGGATGATGACTCGCTCTTTCACATCAAGCATAACATACCATTTCCGCACACACATAAAATCGCGTTAATGGATATTAATTCGCGGACTTTTTCAATATAATCCCGGTATATTCCTTCCTCCATCCGCGGCCTTTAAGATTATATACCTGGCCGTTCGCCAAGAACAAAGAAAGTAGCTAACTTCTTAACAGCTCCTCTCGCCTCTGTATTATACATATACCTGCTTCTAAAAAAAGGGTTCGCGATCAGAGAGAGAGAGAGTTAGCTGTCCATTATCGCTCCTCGCACGATCGGTCTCGCTTTCACTCGTCGCCCTAATAAAACATCTCTGCGCGAATCTCTCGCCGCTATAGATGACGACGGCGCTTTTAAAATGCACGCACGATCGCCCGCGTTTCGCTGACTGCGCTGTGCTCTCTCATCTCTACCCACTCACTCTCTCGCACACGTTATAAAACAGACGAGAGTGAGTTTCAGCGCGCAGCATTCAGAACGAGATTCGCGCTAGCTCTCCTCCCGTTTTAATCTTCCCTCGTCGCTGCAGCGCTGCTTCGCTCTGCACTTTATGCCGCCCTACTATACTCTACGCTCTCGAGAGCGTCTCGCGCACTCGCGGCGTTTACGCCAGCAGCTACAGCAGCGCCGGCGAATGTATATATGATTGATAAAAACTTTTTTCATTTACACACGCGACACGATGACAACCTCCGCGCATGCGTGTTTTACGTGGGAGGGAGTCGAGTGTACGAGGGCTTTAATCGCCCGGCTAAACGATCCTCCCAGGATTTTTCGGAAAAAAAGCAGCGGAAAAGTGCAAGCCGTGTCTGGGGAGAGGGAGGGAGGGAGTCTCTATTGTGCGACGTTTAAGGCGGATACAACGCGAGAGAGAGAGATAGGCGCGCGAATTTCCGCGATGCGTGGGCGGCGTCGAGTCGTTGGCGAGGAGAAAGATGATGATGGCAGAGAGAGAGGGATTTGACGTGTAAATGCGCAATTGTTAGCGGAGAATGGTGAATAGTCGCGGGCTGTCGTCGCTGTATAATTCTATTCTCGTTAATATAATCGCGCGTTTTTTCCTCTCTGATTAAAGTTGCAATTTTTAGTACATTGTCGAATATTCGAAGTTCGTTCCAGATATTTAGAAAAGAAATACACAGTAGAAAACACAGCTGTAAAATCAGTTTTAAACCCCGGTAATGAGTTATTTTCACGGCGATAAAAATTTTCTTCTATTAGCGTTCCAGTATAATACGTAATATTACGCAAGGTAATTGATTCCATAAGCGTATGCGCTTGGTAAAAATAACTGGCGAATCATTTTTTTTACTATAAACACGCACACAACGTCGCGTCGCGCGTATATGAGCTAGCGAACATGAGATTTAAAATACGCATAACGTTTTAAATGTTCGAGCGCACGCATATATACCCTGAATATATAAGGCCGGCGCGTTTATCACGCAATTCATCGCGGAAAAGTCGTAACGCCAGAGTATGTATAATAATAGGACCGGTATTCGTTGATTCACGCTCGCGGGTATTATTCGTTGCGTACGAATGTGCAAACATTCGAAATCCCGTATTATACTTTTCTCTTGCCAAATAAAACCTTTTTTTCGCATACTACGCGTAAAGTATTGTGTTTACTCCCTGTTGTCAGGGATTAAAACGCCACATGAAGTTCCGCTTAGATCCATACAGACATTTTTCAAAAACCATGTATTTTGATTCCTAACACCTCGGAAAACAATTATTACATGTATTTACAACAACTCAAAAAATTACTATCACAAAGCTTCCTCTAGGAGGAAGCAAAGGGGCCCATTGGACGGAAAGGTGAGCACTGGGCTTCATTTTTAGCTACCAAAAATCGGCTCTCCAATGCCCGCTAAAATCCGTTTCCCGGAGGTCAGACATTCTCCTTGTTAGTGAATTCGTAAATTAAATTACGTTCAGTTGAATTATTCTTAAAATTCAGTAACATTTGTAACTGTAAGTTTCTTAAATTTAAGAACATTTTTAACACTGATTCATTTAAAAAGGTCTGAAACACAAATATCAGAGGGGGCGAAGTCCTCGCAAAAAAAAGGAAGCTATACGGAGACGTGGGACGGTGAACAATTTAATTATTTCAAAAACTTACTATTTTACGTCTGCGTGCCTTCCTCTTCTACCTGGACCTCTAATTTTTTAAACAATTAACTCGCTTTTTGACGCTCGCTTCAAGACAAGACAATAACACTTTTCATATTGGCTGAAAAGACCAAGACAAGAGATAAATTTTCAAGAATTTCCAAGAGCGAGACAATACTTAGAGAAATATTGTATTGTATCGCTCTCGTACAGCCCTAACTAAAATTCCTTCTCGTTTTAAAAGACCTAAAAACTAATAAATCAATATACAATCGCTTACCGCACACCCTTCTAACCCTCGATAAATCTCTCAACCCCCGCAAAAAATCCACCCCACTCCAACCCCCTATAAACTCAAAAATCACCTCCAGCTCCCTCTGGCTCGTAATCGGAATCAATTACGTAAAATCGCTCGCGCGGGCTTACCGAACCACTGCACACTGTCGACGCGCTCGCTCGCTTCGATCCAACAGGCCGGCGCGTATATCGATCGCGCAGCTACCGTTGCTGCAGAGAGCCGTAATTGTCCATAACTGGGCCGCGCGCTCGCTCGCTCGCAAGCGTTCTTATCGGGAGAGCTACAGAGAGCAGCTACAGCAGCAGGGGGAGAGAGGCTTGCCGAAATTAATGGCCGCTCGATTAGCTGATCAGCGCGTTGCGCCGCGCGAGGAGAGAACAATGTCTATAGTATATGTACGTATATATACGTTGACAATATATAGGAGGAAGTGGAGGTGGTGGCATCGTCTCGTTAACCGGCGTGACGGGCCTCTCGGGACTGTCTGTCTGTCTCCCCGGCGCGCACGTCCCCAGGTACTTTTTAATAAAGTTATGCGAGCGCTGCTTTCTCTCTCTCTCGCCTTGCAGATCGATATACCTGGTATCGGAATGCTACAACAGCTCTCCTCGCTTAGCAGCACCAGCAGCAGTAGTAGTCTCGTGGCTGTGTATATATATATATATACACGCGTGCATACAGGGATGGCACGACAGGGATTCGGTAACGATCCACGACCGTGATATCTCTCTGCCAGGGTATTCTGAATCGCGTGTGTTGCTAGCTGGCTGGCGCGGCCCGCAGTACACACACACACACACATAGAGCTTGCTTTAGACCGCTTAGCTCTGTATGCGTGTGTGTATGTGTGAGGGGGTGTCTCTCTCGGTGGTACCTTGCGGCGACGTATAGGCATAGAGCTTCGGGGGCTATTGACTCGCGGCAAGAATGATGTAAGGAAAAACCGGGGACGAGGGCTGGGGGAGCATTGAATAGATCGGACGACCCGGCAGCCGGGGCTTGACAATTTTCCCTCTTTTAGGAGCTTTTTCCCGTGCCCGGGCGCGTGCGTGTAGTATACATGGGGGGGAAACGGACGTCTTTTACGAGGATGGACGAGGTATAAGCAGCTGCCGCCGGTCGCCGACTGAGTGCCGATGGGAGATCGATGGACGAGGAACGACCCGGTGAGAGAGAGTTGAGAATTGACGATTTAGCGCGATCATGGTGGTGGTAGGGTTGTGTTTTATAGAATTGAAATCAGCTATTTTGGGTTGCGATGGTTTTTTGTGAGGGAGAGATAATTGCCGGTCTATTTTAATGTGAGATATTGGAGGGACAGGAAGGCACGAAGGTAAGGATTTACACTGGTTTTTATGATTGCGCCCCGAGTGTGTGTCAGTCTGTTTGGAAAAAATTATTTTTACCTCGCGTGACGCCGAGTTGTTAGGGAATGCGGATGCTAATGTCATGTAACTCAATTGTCTGGAAAGTGGTGTGTGTGTGTGTGTGTTGTCTTCTTGTAACCCGAATACATGAATGTGAAAACGACTTTTTACCCTTCCAAATATACATCAACTATATATTTTCTTCTTCGCTCTTCTTTGTAATTTTTTTCAGCAATTGATTCCCGACCATATTTGTCGGTTTATGCAAATCTCCGAAACGAAGAGAGCGGTACCTATATACGTTACGGTAGAAATTACGAACGAATATCCGGCGCGTTATAATACAGTTTGCATAAAAAACCCATAGATTCTGTTGGTATAACTTTGCAATCTGATATTCGGAGTTTATTCCGACCCCGCGGGGACTGAGGTAAAGGAAAAAAAAAGAAAACTTGGCGAATAAGTAAGCGACGGTACGGGGAGACTACGGTTGCGCACGAAGACCCTTTTTTACTACGCGATTTAATATACTTTAAACTTGCAGGCTCTGTTTCTCTTCTCTCTCTCTCTCTCGGTTTTACTTTTAAAACCTCGATTCTCTCTATCGGAGAATCCATAAAAGCTTAACAGTCGCTAAAGTATGCCATCGCTATTCTAAATCGTATGCCTCTGGAGCAATGATGTCATAGTAAAACTCATTAGGCGCGCGCGCGCGGTACTTCCTCGATCTTTCTCTTGCGAACTGCAACAGTTATCCTCTCGTGTAGATACTTTGCGCTCTGCGTTTATCGCTGCGCGTATAACTTCACAGCGACGATGTTTGGTAAAAACGTAAGTGTAGAACGGTTGGAACGGCGGGAGGGAACAATGGTATTAGATTTATTGCAAGTCTCATTTGCCGCGGTTAATTTTCTATGAGAATTCGCGCCTTATCTTTTGAAAATCGATACCTCGACGCCAACTTCAAAATGTTGCGTGCGTCAAATTGCCGTGGATTGATCTATTTCACTTTGCATAGGCTCTTGTAAAACTGCTATGTGAAATACCATGTGAAAGATTCATGTGGAAACGTTATTTACAGGTCGCGCGACGGCTGAATTGTTGAAGGGGATATTCTGGTGTACCAAGTCCTTTTAGTTATTTATAAGCGGTCGCATGGAGAGCAATGTTTGCGCGTACGTAAACGACTCGTAAAAAACGACTGTGTCATTATAACATTTTTTTTTTTAAAGGAATTACCTCGAAAGAATTTTTCGCAAATTTTCAATAAATACTTTACGGTCAGAAATTATGGAGCTATATATATGTACGCGTTCTCATAAATATCGAGGAAAATCAGTGCTTTTAGTTTGCGACCGTGTCATTAAATAGAAATATATTGTAATAATGCAATAAAAATAAATTCCGGATTGTTTCGATTTTTCCATTTAACTAACAATTTAAATACCTACACGGGCATAACTATTTCTGAAAATGTAATGT
>UCWB01000507.1:0-22346 GCA_900474355.1 Torymus geranii | reverse complement strand
CAACATATAATATTATTTGATTCAAATTTGTACACTTTCTTGGTAGAAAATGCGATCAAAATCTATTTTATTTCCCTCTCCACTATAATCGATATTTTATCGTCTGAAAAGCGGGGCAAAAGTGGCCTCTGATTCTCGCATATGCAGAAATAAAGCAACATAGTCTAATTTTTCACGTTTATGGTGACTGATTCACTAAAACTAACAAAATTATAAATTATAACCCATAAATGCAAAATAACTTTTCAAATCTACAAAATAGAGAATACAGAATAAAGTTCTATATGTAACACGGAACTGCAGTCGATCTTACTATTGGGTGATCACTGCGTATAATTTTTATCTTTAAAACATAATTAACTTTATTTCAAAAGCTTATTCTCAAAAGTAGATTTCTTTAACATATTATATAACCCGCTTTGGAACTGTCAAACTCCTTCCTCTGAACTTTCCTTCCCTCACATATATCCACATCCTCTAGCCGCGAGCTAACGGAATAATCCTTAACCCACTCTCATAAACATCCTTTCCCAAAAGAAGAAAACGACACCGCCGCCGACGTCGTCGCCGAAGACTATGCGGCACCCACACACGCGGGTATAGAAGCTTCGCTCCGTGGTTTCCCTCGCATCGCGCACCTTTGACGCAAGGCCCCGCGGTGGTGGCAGCTCGCGAGACAGACTCCCCGAGGGAATCGCGACGGCGGAAAGAGAGGATCAAGGATGCGGGAGGGATGCCGTCTCGCATTCCTGCCTCCTGAAATTCTCTCCATTTCTCTCTCTCTCTCTCTCTCTCTCTCTCTCTCTCTCTCTTCCCTCTTCCCCGCGTCGCTTTTTCGTCCCGCCCATATATATCTCTTTATCTCGGTCTTCACTCTGACTTCGCGTCGATGGCTGAAAGACGCGAGCGCACGTGCGATCCTCAATGACGAACCGCGTTCCTTCTACCCTCTCACTCCCGCGTGGTATGGAAATTCAGGCTCATGAACGATATATTCCTCGCGGGCGCAAACTATTCGAGAGGATGCGAAGATAGCTCTCGCTCGCTCGCTCTTGGCTTTTCGTATTTCTCGCTTCTTTGCGCCGCTGAGCGCGCGTGCGCGCTTCTTTATTTCGTTCTATACGGCGAGGAGAGAGAGAGAGAGAGGCAGAAGGAGACTTTTTGTCGTCCTTTTCCTTTTCGTTGTTTATTATGCGGGCTCTGGAGAGGTTGAAGGAATTATTGCGCCGCCGGTATATTTTATCTCTGGTATATCGGCGGTAAAACTGAAGCGAGCGGTATTTTAGGAAATAACGGGGGTGTGTGTTTGGAAAAGAAGAGGATTATTTTTAAAGGGAAATTTGCGGTCGCTGTAATTAATTGCTGTTTAATATTTTATCGAATAAATTTTAAAGTTATATAAACGACCTGTACGCGAGTTTAATTTTGGGCAATGTTAATGAATAATAATATAAAATGTAAAAATGCGATTGCGAATTAAATAAGTTACATATTAATTCAATTTTGCAATGTAATGGTTTTATTAAATAAACACATTCCGGTTAAATTCTCGTTTGGCAATTAATTTTAAATTAATTATAATTTTTATTACAACATTACATATTTCGATATTAACAAACTTAATAAAATTAAACGTAACAGTTATTCTGTATACGGCATTGATATATTTGTAAAATCCGAGGTAAAATCTATTTTAATTTAATGCAGGTTTTTTTTTACCGTTGCCCTATTTTCCTCCAACCTTAGTCCCGCCATTCTTATTCCACTTTTTCCCGCGTACATGCAGCTTCTTCAATTTTTCCTCGGGGCCGCCTCATCCTTACTCTTTTTCACGTGTCTACAGCTGCTGCGCCGGCGATACGACGAGGACTTTTTCCTCCATATACACCCGACGAGAGTTCGCGCGAGAGCCAATAGTCGAATCCCGATGTCAGTGACCTGGAATTTGCATTCGCCCGGGGAAAACGAGCGAGGCGAAAAGAAGTCTTTCTGATTTCCTCGGGGCGACTTCTATTATCGTTGCGCGCGTGCACGTTGAGCGTAATTACATCGGGCGTAATCGAATCTCTGACGTATATGGTTTATTGAAAATACGCCGGACGTTTCGGCTAATGGGATGGGCCAGCGCGTAACGCGAGAATGTGTTGTGAATTTTGATCGGACGGCGCGATTACCTCGCGTGTATGTAAGCACGGATGTGTATGCGTGCGTGCACAGGTGACGACGTTTATTTTAAATATTTGTATTTACGAAAGGGATGTGAATCGCGCGACTGATGCCGAAAAATTGAAATGTATTGCCCGAAATTGTTCGGCTGTACGTGGGTGGTTTTGTTAACGAGGCATTAAATATGATCGAAATTAATTTATAACTGCGGACTCGCGATTTATGCGTAAAAATGGAAGATTTAAGAGATCATTATAAATTCATTGTTGCTTTGTACACAGTATTGCGGTCTCGCTTTATTTTAATTTAAAAAGTTTTAAAAAGTACATTTAATAAAATATATATAAGAAATTGTGTATAATGCATGAATATTAAAGCAAATATCGTACATCAAAATATAAGCAGATATATGCAAACTTACTTATTATGATAAAATGAAAGAGTACACGAGCAGAGTACTCTCTAAATGTGAAATAATGGAAAACTCATTATTTCATAGTGAAAATTACTCCACTGCTGAAATAGAACACTATTTTACATTTAGATGCATATCTATTTTTTTTTATAATATGATTTTTTTTTTTAATATTTTATTATGCATTTTATATAATCAAAAGTAAAAGAAAAATCTCTTGATGATCTAACAAATAACTGATGGTACAGTATCTATTCAATTGCTTTTAAAACATTCAAGCTTGTCTAATTAATTAACATGAGTACAAAATCGCTACTGTGCATTTTTCTCCTTTCAGCCTCTCATTTCTCAACTAAAACTTCCTCTAAAACCAAACCCTGCAGAGAAGCCTGAATTCCCCAACCCCTAATTTATTCGCACCTGAGCACGAATAAAAGACTGCACAGAAGCACAACGCCGCGAAAAAAGACACGACTGTCTTTTTTCACAATCCTCCCTCTTCCTCCCTCCGATGTATATGTACGAAACGGGCGCGCGCGCGAGAGAGAGTGAGAGAGAGAGAGAAAACGGAGCACTAGGAAAAAGTGTATAAGCGCCAGCGCAGCTGCAGCGAAGGTAGGAGAAAGAGAAGAATAAGAGAAAAGGCGCGCAAACAATTTGGTTAATGCTCTTCCGGCGGCCCATCGGGCCGATAACGCCATCGGGTAAGTATATGTATATACATATATACACGTGCGCTCGAGCGGCCCGCGGGATTTGCATTTAAAACGGGGGTATTTAGGCGCCGCGCGAAGATCAAGACTATAACCGCGAGGCGCCTATATTGCTCCGCCCTGTCTTCTTTCGTTGGCTTTTTCGTAGGGAGGCTGTGCGGGCGGTAATTCTTTCCTTTTAGCGACGACGAGGTCGATTCCGTTAATTGACCGAGAGCCTCTGTGACAACCGTAAATTACGTCTGTTTTTACTGCTAATCGAGATTAAGAGCGGCTTAATTGGCCGTTGAGAGGATCGACCGTTTACAGTGAATGATTTGCCGGTTGACCCCCGGAAAGAAGTACGCAGATGTGTTCGGGGATTGTACTGCAACTGAATTATTTTTTTTTTTTTTAATTAAAGAAATTATGAAAAAAAAATCATTTATCTGGAAATAAAATTGATTGTTGGTTCAAGAGAAATATAAATTTATTAAAGACAAATATTTTATATTATCAGAGTACCAGCGTATTTTCATTTGTTTATCAAACATTTGATATTGTATCAATAAATTAAAAACATTTTGAAAGCGGCGTATCACTTTGAATATCGATAACAAATTGCCTTTTTGTACTTATGAATTCCAAGAAAAAGCAATTCGTTTATTTATTTGTTTACTTAAGTGAATATACACAATTCTATTTACATAAAATCTACTAAAACAAAAGCCAATGTTTACTCATCAGGTTCAGTACGGCATGAGTCAAATATGACTCATGAAATTTGCATTAATTTAGATTGCAGTAAAACAAAAAACTTTTAAAACTTTTGCCCATAGAGCGTCTCATATCAAACATAATAAAACACATCATTAGGAATAACTCGAACTGAAAATATTTTCGATTCCTTTTTATTCTTTATAAACTTGATGTATTTTTTCTTAGGCATTATCAGTGCTGAACCTGTTAAAATTGTTATGCCCCCTCGCAATTATTTGCAACCCACAATTCTATTCATTATCTCAACTACATTCGCCAACCCCTCAACCATCCTTCTCCTTTAAAACAAAATCCTTCCGCTAGCGGAGTAATTTCGGCGCGAGTCTAGCTCTGCCACCGTTCCTCCTTCTCTCACTTTTTTTAAAAGCCCGACGCGCGCGCTTGCACTCGCCTATTAAGACGCAGTCGGTAAATTTTCGCTCGAGCGCCAGGTGCCTCAAGCCCGACATCTTGCTTCGCGAGAAATTTCATTTTTATAATTTTCACGCTGCTCTTATGCAACTCGCGCGCACGCGTCGCTGACCTCCGACTGCGTGAAAAGAGCGTCGCCGGAGGGAAGCGAGAGAGGGAGAGTTGGATACAATATGAGGTTGAGTAAGCAGGCTGAAAGGAGCGAAAGAATGAGGAAGTTAAAAAAAAAATTAAGTTTGCTATGCGTCGGCGTCGAGCTGAAAGTGCATTCAAGTTAATGAAGATTAAACGTTTTATTTTGGAATTGTTGGCTGCATTCTTTTAAGTAATTGCGGGAATAAAGCGTAAATGCGAGAGCGCTGTTTGATAAACATGATGTTGGATGATTCAAGTTAATTTCGTCCAAAATTTGTTCTTGCATAATTTAACATTTAAATGAAATAATTAACGGATAATTATTTTGTTTTATTAATCTCGATCACCGAAAACAGTCACATAATTCGTTAGTGTGAAATTTATTCCCAAGATTACGTTCGTTTTTTATAAGTGCTCCGAAAAAGCCAGCTAGAATTAAAATGATCTCGCATGTACAGCTTAAATCGTCGTGCTGCAGCAATAAAAACAATCATTTAAAAACACGAGGCGAAAGGCGCGAGAAACAAAGAGAGGGAGAACGAGAACGCAGTATCGCGAGAAAGAAGAAGAGAGTGGGAGGAACGAGGGAAGCGGAAGAGAAATGGAGGAAAAATGAAAAGAGGTAGAAAAAAGACTGTAGAAGCAGAAGAGAGAGAGAGCGCAAGCGAGGGCGGGCTAATAAAGCGAGGCAAAAAAATGCGCCTCGGCCCCCCGGAGGGTGCGCTCGCGAGAGAGAGAGAGCTCCCGGGAGTTTTATTTTTATTGCCCTGGCTAATTTACCGCTTGAAAGTTTCTCCAATTTCCGGCAACGCTTGCGCTCGCGAGACTCCGTTTCACTATTCGCGCTCGCGCGCGCCGCATGCAATATTTCGCGCGACTCCTTCCAGAGCTACCCCACTTTTACGTTCTAACACACAGCGCGAGAAGGGACTATTCATCGAGAAAATATTTGATTCGATGCGTGAGGAGCCTATTTCACTCGAAATGCACGCGGCAATGGAGACTCGAAGGAGAAAGGGAGAGGGGGCATCACGTTTAGGCCTTTCAGCGGCTGGATAAAGGACGAACAAAGAAAGAGGTGATGGATTAGGCGATGAAAGGATAGGGGAGGGTGTATTAAGAGGTTTCTATGGGGTGAAAAGACGCGGGGCTGATGAATTTTGTGTTTTTTTTTTCTACCGGAGCTCGCTGCTGAATGGATTTTATTATATTCAATGGCGCGCGGGGAAAAAAAAAGTGGAGTGTTTAGGAAAAACATTCGGGCTGAAGTAAAAATTGGGATTCTATTAAAAATTTAATTGGACTTTAAGATTTGTGAATGATATTGTCATACATTTTTGTTATACTATTATTTAGTTTATGTTGGAATGTTATAAAATGCGATAATTGGTTATATATATATTTAAAATATTTTTACAAAAGTAATCTTTACTAAACAAAATTGCATTCTATTTGAAGCATTATTTAAATATTAACTAAAATAAAAGAATTTTTGAAGAATTTTTAATAATGACATTACTCTGTATTTGCATTTGAAGCGTAGCCATTATCCTGGAATAAGTGAAATAGAACTAAATTTAATCAGATGTTACTTATAACAAAAGTCATTTTTTTCTAAATAAATAATTATAAAAGCCTCAGAAAAGGATCAATACAATCATAATTTTCCTAATATTGTTATGTTTTCAAACCGCTAATTTACTATCAAGACGATAACTCAAACTTAAGAAATTTTGAAATATGATCTTTCAAGGAACCATCGAGATAAAGAAGACTCAACTTTGCATGAAGAAAGAAGACAAAGTTTTTGGGGTCGTCACACGAAGATTGTCTCGCGGTCCTGTCGGCAATTACGCAAATAATTTGTCACTCTGGCGACGCGGAGCAAAAAGTAGATGGCAAAGGATAATAAAGGTTCCGGGAAATTAGACCTCGGCGTGTGAGGTCTTTAAGTTATAATTTGACGTTAAACACTCGAAAGTGCAAAGAGAGAGAGAGATTTTCCATTGCCGAGAGTTTCTTTTTCCACCTTTTTTTCAGCTACGTTCCCTCACAGCAACATGCAGACGAGGCGAAGATTTTAATTTAACACAAGAATGAAAATTTTTTGCGTGTATCAAATTTCCGGGCTTAATTAAAATTTCAAAGTTAATTCAATTTGTTCAATTTTACCCAATACCTCATTACGTTAAATTATCGTCCAAAAACATATACTTTCAGCAACATTACTTTACTCACTTAAAATTAACTTTTTAATTAATTAAAAAATACAAAACTTAAATTCAACTTTAATTTAACATTTTTTAAATGATATTTTATGAAGCTGTTCCAAAGTACGAAGTATTTTAATGATATAATTTATTTGCGTAGAAAAAATGTACGAATTCATAATTAATTTCTCGCAGTCAAGAAATTAAAAAATTTACATATGATATGGCATTCTTCTATCGTCGCTGCATCTCCACATCTTCCATAAGAAAAAAAAACGAGAAAAAGTCCACTACCCGACAGCATGTAAGATACGCGCCCTTAATTAAAAAATCCAGCGCATGCGAAGAAACGAGACGAAGAATTTCCGAACTACCACAGCGCGAGCGCAATTAAGCGGACCTTCGCCACTTTTTTCCAACTCGCGCGCTGAGGAACTCACACCGAAGACAGCAACGGCATCGTCCTTATTAAATTCCCGGATTATCAAATTAATTCGTTCGACCAAGCGCACTGTTTCCCATTCCTCCTAACGAGCGTTCGCGCGACTCGTTCGCAATTAGGCGGAGACTCGCGCGTCTTTGCCATCGATCCGACGCGCCGAGATGGGGGAGGGAGAGTCGATCGGAAAAACTCTTTTTCTTGTGTCGACGGACGACGGTATCGTCCGAGTAATCCCTGCGAATCCTTCAATACCTTCTGTCTCGCGTATTCCTTTTTTCTTTGTATGAAAGTTTTGTGCCTCTTTGTTTTGTTTTGTGGGTGGTAAAGAAGCGGCAGCTTTGGAGCTCGTTTCTCCTAGCGGTCCAATAAACTTGGACTTCATAAGCCTCGTTTCGTTGTTGCTTTGTGGAAGTTGAGGGAAAGGTGGAATCAGAGAAAATGCACTTTGCCGTGAGCGAAAAAATCAGATATTGAAAAGTGCCGCAGTCGCGCGGAAGATAAAGTGTTCTCCTTGCTTATTAATACCGGGAGTGATTTCAGGCTCTGTTATGAGATACACGAGCCTGGGGAGATTGAGCTTCTTAATTTTACCTTGAGATAACAATCAAATGGAATATGAATTATATGAGTCACAGAAGATTGCTTCATTCTCTGCTAATAATCTTAAGATGCACCAAAGGAATCTGTATCGTTTTCATAATAATATGCGTTATTTTATGACTGTAGCATAAAATTTACATAGTCAATTCCATATTTTATTAATATCTGCAAGTTTCTTATCAGTATAATCTTAAGATGTTTTTTCAAGTCTTTATATTGTTATAAAATTATTTGAAAGCATATAATATTATAAACATTTACTTTGAAGCATAATTGTCCACAATGAACAGTTTACTTTTTTAGAACGAATAATTAATTATAAAGGATTAAAAATAAGACAATGTTTATAAATAATACATTTGGAAAAAGCAGTATGGGGTTATTACAATAGAAAAATAAAAATCGAATGAAAATTTTTCACAATATTCCATCCAAATTCCATTACACATAACGGTTTAACAAGCAGGGATGGTCACCTAATGATCTACTAAAACTTCTGGACATTGCACAACTTTGCCGTTATCTATCTCACGTATCGACGCGATTGTGGCACGCTGCGGCAACACCCGCGCGTCGCTCTTGCGGGTTTATATCTCGTCGCGGTAATCTCCGCAACGTCAACGAACTGACCGCACAATTGACAGTGCACGCCACTATCGCGCAGCAATATTCACTCGACTAATAGTTTCACCGAGCTGAAAGAGTGAAAGAGAGTCGACGGATGCGCGAAACTCGAGCGGTTTCTTCTCTATATAAAGCGCGAGGCGTCGCGATACTCGAGATTGTTCCTGTAAATATGAAACTAGGCGTAAGTAGGTTTCGCGTCTTTATGAGTTAGCTGGGAGAGAAAGAAAGAGGACGAGAGAGAGAGAGAGAGAGAGAGAGAGGAGGATGGAGCGATAAAAGTTGAGGGAAAGTTTCGGCGCTGCAGGTGCATGAAATTTTACACGTGCTTCGGGATGAATCTTGAAGGAGTGAGGCTGACGCTGCGCGCAACGTGCCGACGACTTTTCCCCTATTTTATTTTTGTCTCGACGGCCCTTTTTTGCGTTCTTCTCTAACAAAGTTGGATGCTGACGGGCGAGAAAAAAGTTACGATTCCGCGCGTTGTATGCTGGCGCAGTGTTTTCAGTGCTTTCTTAATGAAGAATGCTAAAGTTTTTATGGTCATAATTGTCGAGCAACAGAAATTATTTACATATTTGTGTAGCAAAAAAGGAAAGAATTTTTTTTAATTTATATTACGTATTATTAGAATTGTAAATTAATTTTACCGGTGTAATATGTTAAAAACATAATTTTCCTCTTTTTTATAGAAAATTATCTCTCTCTATATTTTATAGAATTTCTTCTTATCCCCTATGCATTTCTTTCAAAATTTAATTATTTTTCACAATAATCCTCAACATATCCTCAGTATAATCTTCGAAGCAAGTTTCCCGCGTCCTCTTTAAGAAGCTTTTAAACCCATTAAAACCTAAATTCTGAATTAGCTATAATATTCCAAAACATGAGCCCCAAAGACAATAAACTTATTAATAACCATAAAAAGTACATCCCCCGCAATATCTCCCCACCAGCCAACCCCAGATATCAGCGCTTCTTGAGAGCTTTAACGCAAAAACTTTCACGGTCTTTCGCGAAACAGACAAACACCAACGCAACCTGACGGCCGTGGGGGGAACCTGGAAAGTCGGTTTTGTACGCATCTATCCGAGCCCATACACACATATACATACTCACACACAGAGAAAGCTTTCTCTCTCTCTCTCTGCGGCGCGCATCTGCCGCTGACGATTATAGCATCGTCGGCGCTTTTACGGGAGCCACGTTTTGCGTGCGATCTCTCCCGCCTCCCCGCGCTGTAGATAGCAGATGACGCTCTTGGGATATACTAAGATGTTAATTTAGCTATTACTTACACCCGGCCGTCGCGCGCTCCACCGCCTCGGGGCTGCTCAAGAAGTTGGATCAACGAGGGTGGGAGTTTGGGGGGGAGTGAGGAGGAGGGTAGTTTCTGAGGGCGGAGAGGAAGATTCCTACGGTCTCGCTCTATATTCGCGCAGTATTTGGGTCCCGTGTGTTCTGCGGGGCGAATTCGGCCGGGTATTCTTAAGATTGCGGACGGTTAGCATGGGGTTCATTAGGGGTTTACACTGTCGTGGCGAAATTGGTTCTGTTTTCGTGATATGAAAGGGGTTGGTTGAATTAAAGTGGCCTCGAATGAAACGTTTTATTTATGTAACAGAGAGGGAATCTATAAAGGAAGACATATGTTAAATTGCTTATAATTTTGAATAAAGATTTATTTTGTCATAGTAGTTGACGACAAAATATAAAAAATGTTGATGTACATCAATAGAAAATCAAATGGATAGTTTTATATATAATTAGGTTGAATTTTCTAGTAAATTTTTAAGAAAATTACCAAGTTACAAACAATCATTGCTTTTTTAAATATTTCTTCTCCCACTTGAATATTCTTTCTATTATTTCAATTGAATTATTCAACCAAGTACGTAGAACGCGCATTCGAATTAGGTGCTTTTATCGGCAATCACGAAGTCGCTCTAGAACCTCCGTAAAAAGAGAGGCAGGCACGAGAAAAACTCTTTCGCAACGAAAATCACCTTTTCGCAAACTACCCTTAGACCTACAACGCACTTACGACACTTTCCAGAAAGCTCGCCTCACTTCGTACCCGGAATACACCACTTTCATGCCAATGGCATAGCCGGCGGACCGTTCGATCCTGCTACGCAACACATATACACACAGGAAGATTCGTGCTCGGAGAGAGAGAGTCGCTTGCGAGCGTGATGGCAGCGCAGGTGAGAGAATCTTCCGGAAATGAATCGTCCGCCACCGCCGCGCGAGCGTGTCGCCGGCGGACGAAGGAAGTTGAAAAGCCATTCGAGGACGACCCTCGCCGGCCGCTTGGGAGTAATTGGCCTGAAATTGGCGAAAAATCAATCGCCCGAGCCGGCGGCCGGCTCTTCGTGGCGACGATTCACCAGTACCGTTCGTGTTATGGGATATACGTGCGCGTCGTAAAGTCGGAAATTTAAATCCGGGCCGGGTTCTTAAAGCTGATGTATTACGAAATATAAATGAGAAGGAAATATTTATGTATAGTAATTTTGCTCTTTGTTACTGTAGCTAAAAGTTAGTTAGTTTTCAGATCTGTAATAACAATTTTTAACATCTTTTTGAAATTTTTCGTTCGAAAACAATAGTTTGAAACAAAAATATATATTTTTGTAGCTTTTTGACTTTTAAACTGGATTTTCTTTCTGGCTTTCAATTAAAAAGAATGAAATCTATAGAAAATATTTTTGAAAAATCAAGTTTAAAATAACAGTATTTCATTTTTGAAATGTTACACTGAAGCTACTGCGCCATCGCAATAGAAAATAACAAAAAAAACATCTATTTTATATTTTTGATAAAAATTTTCAGAGAAAACTATTTCTAACCAAGCTAAAATAACAACATTTTCCTACAAATACATAAAGGGTTTACAAGTAATTAATTGGTTACAACCACTTTCAACAATCAGAACATTCTAAACGAATGACTTGTACACAATACTACAAACTCTCGCTTACTCCTCAAACATATCGTCCGCGCACTTCATCAAGCACTGCGACACTTCCGGCTCTCCCTCTCTCGCGCGCGCATACCTCCTTCCGTGACTCCGCGAAATTGATTACAATCGCCAAACAAACATCCAGCCGAGATCCCGCCCACGATAGCTACCCTCTGCAAAAGAAAAAAAAACTCTCTCACTCGCGAGACCTAAGAACGTGGAACGCGCGCCGCGTTATAGAGAAAAAAACAGCTCCCTCGTGCGCGCGTAATCGGCTTGCACGCGAAAAGCGAAGCCCCGCGGGTCGCGTGCACAAGAGTGCGGAACTGCGCTGTCGTTTCTCCGCTGCTCCCGTGCTACGTTAATGACTTCGGCGAAAGGACGACACAGAGTTCGGCCATAAAACAGATCCCCGAGATTGATCCATTTAAGCGACACTAGCGCGCGCGGAGGCATAAACAATATGGGATATGCGCGCGAGACGACGAGGAGGTGCACGTGCGCGCGCCTGACCGCTTTATTATTAATGAAGTTCCTATGGTTTCTTTGCACGGAGTTATGGCTACGACAGAGAGAGAGAGAGAGAGAGAGAGAGAGAGAGAGAGACAAAGAGAGGGCACCGAGCGCATGCTGCATAATCGATTTATATACGAGGGTGTTGCGCGCGGGCGAGGTAATGAATATCTCGAGGAAGCCTTTCTGATCTATATTATATATTTTAATGCCATTAGAGATATATTAATATGAAAGTTGGATATAATAAATAATTTATGGAATTTTATTTCACGGTTCTTCAGTCATAATATAAAAAAAAACACTATTTTAGACAGTAATAATCGATTAGAATACAAAAAAAGATCATGTCATTACAGAGGTCTTGTCACCCGTATCGACTAAAGTTTTTTTATTTAAATCGAGGAAGCCTTGAATATGGAAAAATCTCGTTCTCAATTACGCGCGTACTTGTAAATACGTCAAAAGAGAGAACTCTCAGAGGCAATATTAAAAGAAATGCAGAGTCGAGGGAAGGTCGAGAGAGGAAAATCTCGTCGAACCCATCGGCATTCACGCTTTTGTCGTATAGGTCTTCGATTTGCTTGATGAAGAGAGCGGAGTCTGGACTTCGAAAAAAAAGAAGCTGGAGAAAAAAGAGTCGTCCTAACCTTTTCGACGGTCTTCTGATTGAAAAGGAAACTTAGAAGACGGAAAAGGGCGCGGAGGCCAAAGCAGATTGGTTTCCGAGAAGGCCTTTACTTCCAAATCGAGTTTGTCAAATTTATAAGGATCTTACTGCAGGGATCCTGAAAATTATATAGAATATCTGAAAAGAAATGGCTTTATTTTTTCAATAGAAACCTTTTTTCTAGTTAACTTAAAACTGACTTTACGTAAGTAATAAAACTCAATTATACCATTGAACGAAAATGTCTAAATTATATACGTATATATTTTTTCTTTTCTTTTGCACTTCTCACGACTTATCTCTCAGGAAATACAACTATTCAATAAAAACAGCCTGCCCACAAATGATTAATACACCCTCGAATTGCCACTCGGCGTACATTATACCCGTCGACACACATAGTAGTAGCACTTCACAAAGAGTCTCGCGACAAGCCAGGCGACAACCACAGAGGCGAAAAATCGAGAAAAGGCACGGCAGCGCTGGCACAACGAGCGTTTCAAAGCACCCCCGCGCGAAAGTTGTCCATCACGGGCGTAAGAATGCGTGTACATGGCTACCGACTATACGCTTGCTTTCAGGCGTTTTCCAGCTTTTCCGCGAATACTTTTGCATTAATCTCGGCCCCCCTCGGAGAGACGTGCGCGTCCGCTTCTTTTTGCCAAGCGAGCTTCCTTTTTTCGGCTTCTTTCGCGCCGCGGCGCCTTTTTGTCTCGCGAGAGTTACAAATGACACGGTTTTTAAAGCGAACACGCGCTAGCTCTCGCGCAGAGCGGACGCTTAACAAATGTTCGAGGATAGCGCGCGGGGGCTCAAAGAAGAAACTCGGTTTCTATCAATGCCGGCGACCCCTTTTATGGCGCTTGATTAATGACCTCCTTTTCACGTTATATCGGTGCGTAATTACCCGTGGATTTTTCAGCGTCGGACGAGGCTTTTTTCACCCCCCTTTTTTGCAGTTCCGATCTCGAGCTGTTTTCAAAGTTTCGTTTGTCAAAGTTTCGCGGAAAACGAGCTGAAAGACGTAGAGTATCGTGAGCTGGTGTTTTTCAAAGTTCCCGAGGGGAAATTTCGAAATGATGGTTTGTCTTATAAAGTACCGAGCAATTTGAAGTTTCGAAGTAATTTTAGTTTACCGGCTATTTTTATCCTACTTTCATACTTCAATGATGTACGCTTGTACAAACACTCGTATATATTTTTAGTTTTCCAATAATTTATAAAACAGTCAAAGGCACAAAAATAGCCTTCTCTCGCCCGACTCAACAGAACTTCTGAAATCTTTATTCAGATAATAAAATGTTCAGACCGTTCGAATCTTCTGTTTGTCAATATTATTAGAATCGGTAATAGAGGTTCATTAAACTTGTTGTTAGTGAAATAAATCATCGGGCGTATAAATAAATGAAAACTAATTAATAAATAAATAAGTTATATTCTCTCATATACCTATTTAGAATTCGCAATCTTTACTTTACCTTTTCTTGCTGGCATTTCTCTAAAGCTACCTTTGAAACTAAATTCAGTCCTTTTAAGTCATCAGGAACATAATTTTCCACTTCACCGACCGACCGCTAACAATTATTCCCTTAAGTTTCCGGTCGAGGAAAGCCGCTCTTACTCCTGATGGACGACGTAAATAAGCAGACGTGGAAATTCGTCGTCCTCGCCCAAATCCACATACATACACAGTATAGTATAGCATCTCCCACGACAGTTGCGACATTTTGACTTTGATCTTCCAATACATTATTGAGGCTACCGCGACGGATTTAAGGACGGCTGTGTTTGGCCAGCTTCTTTGCGCGTATACGCTATAGCACAGGCCAAAGGGAGGCCGTGAGTGGAGAGCTCTGTGTATAAGGGGATGCAAAGGATAAACGTGAATAGCGATCTCGGTGAAGAGGGCGAAAGAGGTTGTGGCGAAGGTGAGGCTAGTTTGTCTGAAAGGATGGAATTTGGGTTTGCCGTTGGACTTATTCTAAATTAGAATTTGTATTAGCGTGAAATTATTTAGAACGATACGTAATTAATTACTAGCGGCTTTGTAGTCTATTGCATATTTTTAGTTGGTACACGACTATTGTTTCATGAACTTGAGTTTAATAAAGTATTTGTAATTGGTTAGCATGAAAACAGATGAATGTGTAATTTAGCTAGTGCGTATGAAAATATCTTTTAGAGTATACTACAAGACTTATGAGTGTTGAGTTAAATTACTTCCATGATACTTCTATATTTCACTCCTAGGAATATTGGATTATGACGATGTATAGCTTTAGTATTTCATTCATGTAAAACTCTATGTGTCTATTTATAGGATATATTATTATGTCGACTTACAAAGTAGTTCTTACTTTTATATTGAGAAATAAACATATTCTTCTTTAATGTTACTTTAAGTAAATATTTTCAATTATTTATTTTCTTGAAAAAGAAGCGAAGGAACCTTCCAGCCCTTATTATCTCTTGTTACAATGTCAACAAGGAAACGCGAACACATTATTCAAAATATAACAAAGGCATATAAAGAAGATAACTAACATAATTAGTAGTCCATTAAAATCTCTACTTACAGAAACAAAGTACTTGGCTGTACAGAAATGAGATAATAAGCTATATTTGAAGTGCATCACTTAAATGGTTAACAGCAGAAAGATGTAAGTAGAACATGTATAAGAATAAAACACGAGGAAATCAAATTCTTTTAAACACAAAATAATAAATCATATTATTAAATGTGTGTCAGAATGAGAGTGGCGTAAGTCACATTTAAAAAAAAATGAGATATGGCTATATTTGCATGCCTTATGGTTGAAACTGTTACTGACACCCTAAAAAGTGCCAATTATTGCTCTTTTGTTTAAATTATAAGCAATCCAAAAATGATCACGTATAATACTAATGTATATTGCCTACTGAAACTTTGACATTGAATATCTCAAAACGAACAGTATGTGACTTACGCCATTCTCATTCTGACCTACACAAATAATTAAATTAATGTCCATACTTACTCTTACAAATGGAACTGCAAATAATTGTGAAAATTAAACATAATTTGTATGTAGTTTGTTGTAGATAAGAAATGCGATACGATTATCTGGCAATAGCGCGGTAGAATGGAATGCGTACATGCGTGTACGTATATAGCAAGTGTATAAGTAAGGAGCGCGGCTCAGAGATATGTACGATACTGGCAGAGCGGGTTGAGCGAAGATCGAGGCAACCACATGCCGAGAATGTTATAATAAAATGTATATTCACAACGAGTGTACTTTTAAACCTTATCCTTGCGAACTATATATACTCCTAAATTCCTGCACCCACACACGACACAAACCCAACAACTGTATTTTCATATCTATATATTTCCTTGAGGTAAAAAATGTCATAAAGAACAATAATTGATTTTAAATTGTTCCCAAGTTTCTAACTTCTCACCCCTTAGCGTTTATACAATCCAACCTTTCTCTTCCATGACTATTATACATCCCGTCTGCTTCCCCGTCCACTAAACCTCTTGCGGATGCCACCCCTTACGCGAGCGTGCGCGCACGCACGCAAATGAAAGCTGCACTGCGAAGAAAGCGCTGAAAGGCTTGCACCGCGGAGATTAAACGTCCTTCCGGCCCCAGCGTAATGGCCCTACTTAAGTTTTTCAGTGGTAAAAGAAGCCGGGGGATAGGGGGTAGGAGACGACGGTTGTCGCGTCACTCTTGAGAACAGTCCAAAAAAGCGCCGGCTGCCAGAGCGCCTCGTCAAAACATTGTTCGGCCCGGTCTGTTATTGTGCGCAGCTTGATTAAAAAAAGCTGTGCGCGGTTCTAATGATTGTCTGTATTGCGGAAAGCTCGCTTCCAATGTGGTGCGTTTTTAAAGTGAGGTTTCATCTGTATTGCTTAAAGGTGAGTTGAATTTTACCAATAGAGCTGAATTTTTTTCTCGAAGCTATGTAGTTTCGTATTTTTTTAATAAAAAGGTAGGCATGGAAATTTTCATACTGATTCTTTGACGTTAAATATAGGATAGAACTAGAGTTTAAACATGAAACTCTATGCTAACAAGTAAAATTTCACGAAGCTACTATGATATTAACGAGTAAATTTTCCTAATTAAACTTATGGGAAAACAAATTTTATTACGTGAAATCATATTAGCATGAGATAATTAATTGTCTGTTTACTCTATTTTTCTATTATGAAATAGAGAGTATATACAATTTAACCATAGAAAAAATATGGTCTGACTTGCTAAATCAAAGAATTATATGAATAAATCTTAGGATAAATACGTGTATCCACGCGTAACAAAATATTTGAAAAAAACTTTTCCACAAAATCCTTTTTAATGACTTAAAATTTGTTTTGTGTATTGTACTTATTAATCTTGTGTATTGTGAACAATAAAAGCAAAAACTTAAAATCAATTTGCGGATTGGGAATAACTGCCATCTGTTTTCCAACAACAATTTAAAAGTAAAAATCGAAATAAATTGATTATCAAGAATTACCTGTGAACCGATTACACTAATGAACTAGCGACTACCGCAGGAACGACAAGCAGTCGATACTTACGAAATCCAAATAATTGCATCACACAAAGTTCTTTAAAGAAAAGGAGGTCTGAGGGTCAAAGTTCGTTCGCCTGTTCGGCAGGGGTTCCTTTGAGTCGAAATACTTTATATAGGCGTATAAAGCGCTACTGTAATTAAGGTCGCTTGGCCGGAAAAAGAACAGGCGGACGCAAGACGCCACCGGAAGTGGAAGTGAGCTACTGGACTCTCGTCTTGTCCTGCTTGTTTTTGCCGAGTGTCTGTATTTGCAGACTGCAAGAATTGCGCAACAGAGTCAGCGGTATTCAAAGGCACACGATAAAATGTTATATATTTACAGATTTAATTTAAGTGCATACTTTATTTTTCCATTGCATTTAAAATTATTTTAAAAAGAATCCATGCAAGGTCAATTTAAAAAACATATAATTTTACATGAAACAAATAAATTATTATACTAATATTATTTCTACCGAAACTTTGATGGGGGAAAGGGAACTACTTACACTTTGGCCGATCACCGAAGTTAATCAGCGTTAGCCGAGCGCGGTTAGTTCTTGGATGGGTCACCGCGGTAAACCTATATTCAACTTCGGCGATGGTTTAGGTGATTTTTCACTATTAACAAAGTATTGTCTACAGGTGAATTGAATATGTTTTCGGTGTTTAATCCTTGGTTTGAACATGTGAAATGTGAA
Source organism: Torymus geranii (assembly GCA_900474355.1). NCBI lineage: Eukaryota > Metazoa > Arthropoda > Insecta > Hymenoptera > Torymidae > Torymus > Torymus geranii. The sequence continues at coordinate 4,471 of UCWB01000507.1, read as the reverse complement.
ATAAGTATCGAGAACATATTCGGACAACGAGTGATGATCGATAAAACTAATGCAGTAACCCTGCAGTTTCTCGCCGTGTCCGAGACATATTGAGATGTGATCAATGGGACCGCTCTGAAGTCTCGCATCACGAAAATAAAAGTATCAATTTCGAAAGCTAATATGGATAAAGGTATATATATATGTGTATGTATACAGGTCACTTTCTCGGCGAGATAATCTGTAGGTAGATAAACCCAAATATACGTATATACATATACTAATATAATTCCAACATAACGTTTTTATTTTATGTTTTAATAAATTTCTATTACCATATTATTTTATTGAAAATTAAAAATGAAAGATATTCATTCCTTATGTTATAAACAATAATTTTAATTTTAATTATCATTTTTAGTGGCTATAATTGTTAATTAAAGTGAAATTTATTGATGGTTCTATATACGATGGATAATTAAATTTTTAACAATATATTAACGGCTAAAATTAATTAAACATTTTATTGATTATCAATTACATGGAATCCATATTAAAAACGATATATTTTTTTTAATTCCGGTTATCCTTTATCGTAATCTATAGATATAAGCGTATAATCGCTGCAAATATTTGTTTTAAAATTAATAATATTTTTCCGAGATTTGCAATACATCTAACATACCTATATACTACATCCTATTCGACTGTATAATGCACCAGAGTCCTGCACTAAATAGAATTAAGCTATATTAAAGAAATCACTCTAAAATCCAATCCAGTATTGAACCAATAAATTCCTGCATCCAATCTCCATCTGCTCTATTTATTAGTTAATAAAAATTGTATTATTAGCCCATTTATTGGAACGATCAAAGCAATGAACCACAAGACATAACAATAACAATTTGAGTGTTACAAATAATTACAATAAAATAGAATAGATTTAATATAAATACTGACGTTCTCCTCTTCCGCATCCCAACAATCTTCCTGTTCCTCCTTGTCGACTGCGTCCTTCGTCTCCGACGACTTCATCGGATCCGACCTCGGTTTCGACACTTTCATCCGACACTTCTATCGAATATTTGATTTGTACTTTATCCCGAAGGTAGTAAAAGATGCAAAGCATAAAGTTATATTTTAATATTTTATTGATTTAAAAAAATATTTTAGTTTTAACTTCTTTTCACTTGAAAATTTTCATAATCATTTTCTTCCGAAGACTCTTCAAAATCCTCGGAGGGTTTTGACAAAACAGTCGACCGAGAAAGTATGGAAATTTCATTTCAACTTGATATAGAGAATTACCAATTTTTAAGAAGTGGTAATAGACCGCGTTTTAACTATTAAAATCAAATCCCCAATACTACGGATGATTCATAGCATTTTGAGAGAAGCTGAATAAATATCGTATTCATGTACAAAACTGATTATATTCTATCAATTTTATTATAGTTATTTACAACCCTCAAAACCTTTGTTGTTATACCTCTTAATGTATTACTACTGATAATAAAATTGACCGATAATAAAATTTTACAATATTCATTCAACGCGCATCCACAACCTTTGAAATTCATCGGACCGATGCTGCATCTAGCGCTAGCCAAAAAGCACCAAAGCCACAATTTTTCATCAACATTGTACCACTATACGCGGCCGGCGACGCGTTCTTTTTCCGTCTATACGTGCTTTCATATAATGCTCGCTTCCACGTCTCGACTCGCCAACCCCATAGAGCGCGATTATTTAACCAGCTGAGCGTGCGCGCATAGATATTTGTTCGCCAAAAAATGTACACAGCCGCACGTATATCGCTCTATTTTTCCCCTCACTTCGAGTATTGAAAGAGACCGCAGCTAGCAAACAGAGATATCCTCGCGTGGACCAGCGGCTATTTCGATGCGAATATTTCGAGCCAAGCTTGAGCTGCGTGCGCGCGTGACTCGCGTGTGTATATGCACGCGCGAAGCTTGCGACGGCATGTGTGAATAGGTGGGGGAGGTAGGGGTGAGGGTATTCAATTTGCCTTCCGCGAAACCCCGAGGCTATGAGTGTATGTGCATATACGTGCGACGTTGGGGGCCGCCTTCGGCGAAACTCGAGCATTTATTAGAGCGAATGAAAACGCTCGACGAATTTCAATTCGCGGGATGTATAATCGGTTTCGGGAGGCGAAGCGGATTTTGTTTTGGGATGATGCGGTTTGATCTTCTTGTTGATGTAATCATTTGACGGGAATATTTCGATTTGGGAAAAGTCATTTCAATGTTAGTTAGTAGTAGCGGTATTAGTTTTCTCATGAAATAGTAAAACTGTTTAAATGTCACCAATTCAAAATGTTGATTGATATTTTCAAATCGAATACACTGAATTCGAACTATTTATGCATTACATATATAAATATTGAAAACTTTCTGACATCAAATAATGATGCAATTCTCTAACCGATCCACTGAACGACAGATAAACACCACCGCTTTCCTTCAAGCCCACGTCGAAATCTCCAAAATAACCGCGACCGCGCCGCCGCTGACAGCTGTCCCGAAGGTGCATTGCGCCTGTAGAAGCGGTAGCGAGAACAAATATGAAAGCGACAGAGTCGCAAAGCCGGGGTGGCCGCGAAATCGGACCACTTTGGGAATCTCTGCCACCCGCGCCGTCATCTCTATATACACACGCTTCTGTACACTGTCGGTGTGCATAATCGAACGGGATTTTCCAGTGGCTCTACCTCTCGCGTCCCCTTTGCTCTCGCTCCATTATCTATATATATATATGTATATATATCCGTTGCCGTCGCGGACCGATTGTGGTGCGAACAAAGGCACAAAGCGCTTGAAACAGTTCGAAGCGGAGCGCAGCGCCTGATGGGATAAAGGAGGGAGAGAGGCGAGGATCGCACAGGTTGAAAGGAGGCTGCCCGCCTGGTAGCAGATTGGGAAAGAGAGGCAGAGAGAAAGCGGGCACGAGCTGCATGTAGATCAAACAGGGTAATTAAGTAATTAATTGGTAGAATTGATTAAGAATTAACGGAGCGAATTGGCGTTTGAGATGAAAAATAGTCACGTGTTTTTGATTGGATATATGAGTTTCGTTATATTTTATTGTGTAAAATGTAATCACGGTCTTTTATTTTTCAAAATTAATTTTAGTCCTAAAAGCAGGGGAAACGATTCAAACGTTGTATAATTCGCGGTATTTCATAAAAGATGTGATAAAATAGAAAAAGTCGGCGTAAACTTTTTAAAATATTCCTATACTTTTGCTTTCTCGCAATGCAAACATTTCTTTTATAGTGTAAAAGGTTGCTGGTACAAAAGTTGTTCTTCATATATGCAGATTCTGAAAATGGACATTTTTTGTGCTTGTATTTGCACGCAATATATAAATATTTTTAGAAATAATGAACTAAAAAATATTAACGTTTTCCAGTTTTGACATTTTTTTTAAGAATATAAAATATTGTTTGAATCATTTAACTTCGGCATGCTTTACAGATAGATTTGAATCTTCTATTTTCATTTTTTATGTTTTATTACATAATTGAACTGTTATTCCCCTATAAAATTAAATGTTTATGAAATAATTTTCATTTTCCCACATTTTTATAAAATAGCAATAGTCCTAATTAGTATATTGTTCGAAAATAATTCGATATATCATCAAAAAGTAGATGAACATTAACATGAAAATATAGTGTGTATAATAAACAGATACTATAGACATATTATTTATTTATTGTTAGAATTATTTTATGATCTTATCTTAAATGCAAAAGAAAATTTCAATGGCATTTAAGATAGATCATAAAATAATTCTAACTTTTATGATTAAAATTTAAAAATTTCTTTAATTAACCCCCACTTAATTTCATGAAACTCTTTCTGCATAATTGGAAACCGACTATTTCGCTGTTTTCAAAATGTAGAAACTCGAATTTCTCGTGACCAGAGCGAAAACAAACCGTAGGAATGGCGAATTAGTTACACATTACTGCATCGCCACAGTGAGTGAGAGAGACACTACTTGAATCGAAGCCGAAAAGAGTGACACTCGCGTGCGTTATCCGAGTGTGCGACAGCCATAGAATCACGCGCGAGCACAGAACGTTTGCACGGGGAGGGCTGGTCCCAACAATGCTTTGCGGCAACAATGCGCAAACAAATGATTCGCCTGCTACGCTACGAATGTAATTACTGAGCGGCCAGTGCGCCCCTCCTGCCCCTCTCTGCGCTACCTGGCTCCAATTGCTAAATCAACGCATTTCCGCGACGCCGATTGACCCGATTCTCTGGGCCGCGCGTGTGCACTGCTGCAGCCTCTGGCGCTTGGCTTTGTTCCTGCAGCCTGCTTGACAATCAATCGGCTGTGCGCAATGGGAGTCCTATCGGTTCAATGGATGCCGCTGCGCCGCACAGTCGCACATCTGATCGACGCACGCTGGGCACGCGTTTGATGGAAAGCGTCTTCGTCGGATGGCTGAGCC
>UCWB01000506.1:0-22281 GCA_900474355.1 Torymus geranii | reverse complement strand
ACCGGCACCACTGCTTCCACTGCCACCGACCCCGGCACTTGCACCGCTTGGTACAGCACCGGCCGCCATTGGTACCGTCGCACCAACGCTCGCGGTCGAAGTAATATTGCCACTACTCGCACTAGTAGATGAGATGCTCACGTTAGGAAGATTGACGCCGGCGGTCGAAAATGCCGACTTGTTGAGCGATTTGTCGGCTTTTCGAACAGGTGGCGTATTTACGAATGAAACATCGACCTTGTAAGCCGGCGTCACGGGCTCTGATTTTTCCAGTTTTAACCTGTAACAAGATTATTTTATTTTACTTGTTGTTAATTTTTGCAAAACTTTATATTTAATATGTAACAACGAAACATTTTGAATATACCTCAGCTTGATCTTTTCCGTGGGCATGGGACTATGCAAATCTCTACTCGACTTCAGCCTGTTATGCTTGAGACTGCCCTCACTCGCAGTCGATTTAGCGGTGGTTTCTGAATCAGATTGGTCCGTATTGGTCGTCGTATCGTTTCTTCTCGAGAAATTGCTATCCGCGTCATCATCTGAGAATATCGAGTTAGAACGGTCGTTGGACGGCGAGGGGAAGGAGAAAAAGTCATCTTGCGTCTCCAGAGCACTTTCGGGTTCTGAATCCGACGTATCGCTGGGCATTGGTTCGAGCAGTCCTGTTAAGGGATTAATGAGATACTGCCTTGGTTTACCCGACGACGTGTACTCGGGTTCTGGTGTTTCCTCTTCAACTTTCGACGACTCAACTTTACTCGTCTCTGAAGACTTTGTGGCAGGTGACGGTGCTGTTGACGGTGTAGTCACGTGATTCGTGGCATTGCTCTATATGAAAGAAAAGTGGTAATTACTTTAAAGTTAAAACATTAAGTAAAATTAAAAAAACACAATTATGTCGTTATATAATCATCACTATAATATTCTAAAGTGTAAAAATTGATTGATTTTAATTTACATTTTACTTAAAAGAGCAATGTGATATTACCACTGGCACACTGCTGGTGGTCTGAGGAAAGGCGCCGAGAGATGATTGAACCGCAGGAGCAGACGTAGCTGCTGGTGTGCGCTGAGCAGTGTTTACTTGAGCGCCTTGCGGAATGGAAATGTTTTGCGTGGTCCAAGATGTACCGCTCACCGCTACACTTGCTTCGACATTAACACCTGTTGTGACCGAAGCTGTCGTCGTTCCCTGATAATTTCTGCTTAATAAATTTTGACTCTGACCGTAGCGGAAATCATTAATTGCTCCCGTGTTGACATTTATATTCTTTAATTGATTTTGATGAAGCTGTTGTTGCACATTCAAGCTTTGATTCGGCTGCGATTGCTGTTGTTGTTGTTGCTGCTGCTGCTGTTGTTGACTTAAATGTGGCTGCTGCACTGTTACCTGCTGCTGAAGCTGTTGTGTTTGTAGTTGTTGCTGGATCGGTTGACGCGGGTACGGTGGCGGCGTTTGTTGAGCTGTTACGTTAGCAGCCGTTTGTACAACCTGAAAATAGTTATTTTGATTTAGATAAATGTTAAAAAAAGATAAACTAATTACGATATGAGATAAAGTCACTTACTCGTCCCGGTTGAGGACCCATGTAAGTCAACCGTTGTTGATTAACATTAACTCCAACAGGACCATGTTGTAGCAACTGCTGCTGCTGCTGCTGTTGCTGCTGTTGTTGTTGCGGCGGCTGCTGTAAGTGCTGACCAGAAGTCACTGTATTGGCTTGCATAACTTGCACTCCAGCAACTTGTGGTTGGGCTGGTTGCTGAGGTATTAGGTGTTGGTGAGTTGTTAAGTTTTGTTGATTAACCTGTGCCTGTTGTTGAAGAAGTAACTGCTGTCTCTGTTGTAATGGTGTCCTTACCTGAAATAATTTAAGTAAATAATATAAGTAAATGATTTCTTTTTGTTCTCAATTTTCATTATTTATACAATGTAATTCTTGAACGACTATTCACGAATTCAAAAGTATTGCAAAATGAAAAGTAAACTGTGAACGCACTTGTTGACCGTTAAGAGGAAATCTCGCTGCCAGCTGATTTTGAATCTGAACTTGTTGCTGAGTGGCCCCAATAGCTGAAGGTCTATACGCGAGTTCCTGTCTCACAGGGAACTTCTGTTGTATTTGTACTTGTGTGTGCATCGTTGCTGGCACTACCGTCTGATGCTGTTGTTGTTGCTGCTGCTGCTGTTGACTCTGTAACAGTGGTTGCTGCGATGGCTGAGGCACTGTTGATGTTTGACCGGCATTAACTGCAGCAAAGGCCGATGGCCCATGTCCGATATCGGCAATAACACCCGACGATACTATGAGATCTTCCGTTCTCAATGAGTCGAGACTCGGCGGCGAGACACTCGGTGATACCACCAGCTCTTTCCTTCTAACCGTCGGCTTTTTCTGTGGTCGCATGCGATTCGTCATGCTGTTCGAACTATCGACTACCGCTGGCGGCAACATTTTCTGCTGCTGCTGTTGTTGGGCACTTACGTGAACCGAACCACTGCTATTGTTCGCACTTGTGCCGTCGTTTTGGAGGAGGTTCACCAACAGAGGACTCGAGAGGGCAACTTGATTACCACCGCTGGTTGAACCACCACCGATCACCGGGTTGGGTGCACTACCGGTCGGTGATGGACTAGAAGCCATGACATTCGGCGATTTGTACTGACTTACTCCGCCCACCGTCACCTACAAATTACATGACATCGTTATCATTAATCATAATTACGCGAGGTATCATCATCTTCAACAATTGCAAGTAATCTACTACTAATTGTTAAAAAAAGGTCTTTTAATACACAAATTAATTAATATTAAAAGGCAAAATGAAAAGTAACAAACCGTCGACGGTGCTCCATGAACGGCCTGTGGAGACGTGACTGTCGTCAAGCCGTCTTGCGCCGGATACGGTGGCGGCGGTTGAGTGTGATGCTTGAATTGCACTGCGCCCTTGATTCCACTCGCTTGGGCTTGCGAGACTTCACGACTGTGTATAGCCTGGGCAGCGTGGGTCATGCTAGCGAATGGAAAGGGTCCATTGTAGCTTGTTCTCGGCGATGTGCCGCTCGCGTTCGCTACCGGCTGGGCGCCGGCGGCAATGCTTCCGACGACGCTGGAAGCGCTCGGCTGCACGGCCTTCGTAAGAAACGGTGGGATCGGATCACAGTCTGTCGGGGCCACAACGTTCGGCGACCGAAACTGTGGCGACTTTTCTGATGATGGCCCTGGACAGAGTAATTATACATTATAGTATACCGATTCATAGCGAGCGTAAAATTAATTTATATATATATTAATTTTTATCATAAACTAGTATTGAATGAAAATTGTATATTCTAGTGTATAACTCACCAGCTGCAATGATTTGAGCAACATTGCGGAGGGCTGAAGAGATGGTGGAGGCATTACTGGGACCAGGCACAGGTGTTACATTACTGTCTATGTTAGATGCACTATTGATAGGATCGCTTTGAGGTTTGCTTCCACCTTCCTGAGATGGTCCTGAATGTAAAACAATCTCTTGAGCCTCTCCTCCATATCGTCCAGCTATCCTCAATGAGATAACCTATTGATATTGCAATTATTATTAATCATTGAAATTTGTATAATTAAGTATGAATATTAATTAAATATCAGAATAAAATTTTATGCAATTCAAAATTGAAAAAAAATAATTTACAGGACTCATACCATTAATTTAATCTGAACTTTTTTTCTAGAGTATAAAAAACTTACTTGATCTCCTTCTACTTGAACAGAAAGTATGCCAAGTTGTGTAAGAGTAGCAGAGCCCTGGGCTGCGAGCTCTCGTAGCTTCAGAGCAGCCTCTTTGGGTATTGAAAACGTTACTCTTACGGAATTCCATGGCTCAACTTTATCTACCCTTAAATCTTGTTTTTTATCTATAAAACAAATATTAAGTATATTTAGTAATATAGTTACTATAGATTGATAATAAGCTACTTTATTTTCTAAGCATTCTTTACCTTCGCATACAAGGGTCTTGAGGCGATCTACAATGACTTTAAACTTGCTTGGGAATTCAGGGTCTCCTATATCACCCTCACACGTTATCACTGTTTCAATTAGATCACCATCACTATCTGCCGCCATTTCTGTAGTAATAATTAACTTTTGAGGTTAACGTTTCTACCCAAGTTTATTTTAATATTGTATACATGTACAAGCATCAATATAAACTGCTATATTATTACTTGTATAAATTAATTTTTTTTAATTACAGAGAAAACTTACCAACAATCAATTACATAACTACCCAGGTAGTTTGGGTACGTTTTAGGATATCAATAATCTCTGCACAGCGAGATGTTGGCTTTATCGTTTATAGCTGAACCCCCCAAACCCCTCCAATTTTATGTATCTAGCAATCTTTCTTTCTGTAACATACAAAAATATTATATTAAAAATTGGAGATGGAAAATATATTTTACTAAAATTCAATTTAACTCATTTTCATTATTAAACATTCACTATTTTTACAATGAAAAATTTACAAATTGTTATTCTGTTTCAAGATTGATATTTTAACAATCATAATTCTTTCTCAAATTTAATTAATTATGTGATGTGATACAAACGTACATTTATATTTAATTTCTATTTTAAATGAGTATAATGAGTATATTTATTAACATCATGTATTATTGCAATAAATCAAAAAATTTTTAAATTCATCATTGTTTGCGTTGATTAATAAGGAAAAATCATTTTAAGTAATAACTTAACATAAATAATGGACAAACATCAAATATCACCATGTATACATTCAGGGACATCCAAGAACATTCATGAACCATCATTTTATTAACCACACAAGAATAGGTATACATTCTAAACAAGAGCATCAATTAATTTTGTTATTAGAAGTAACTGTTAAAATATTTGTATTGTAACAATTTTACTTCTAAAATTATCTTTTTATGCAATTCCAAATTTTTTTATAAGCTCTGCTTGCTACATTTTATTGTTGTATACAAAATAGAATTTCATTATGAGTATTTTAGTTCATTCTCATTCAAATAAAGTTACATTCTCAATAATTTTAAACTTATTGTAAGATTGTGTACATGATACATATTTGTAAATATTAAATCACTGAGAAATACAAATCATACTCCAAAATTCCAGTTACTAGTGAAAAGCCAAATGCTTTTAGAAAGAAATCATACCAAAATTGAAATAATCAGAAAATATAATTGTGCATTCATGTTCTGCCATACACCGGTTACCATCTCAAAAACAATCCTGAATCTAACCTAAATAATACAATTTATTCAGAATAATGAAAATATCAATGTTTCAACAATAAAACTTACATGGTATCGTAACTTGTCATATAGATTTTATAAAAGAGCATAATGCATTGTGCCAATACCTAATTACAGGTGTTTTTATATGGATTTAATTGAAGAACCTATTCAAACCAATAACACAGAAAATGATATACAAGGTAACTTCTGATAACCAAAACTAATCATAAAATAATTCTATCTTGTGATATAAATTGATCTTATGAACCAAAATTGGTCAGCGCAATCCTTTTTCCAACCACATTAACATTCACTCCGCACTGTTCGACAGTGGAGCACAAATCTACCACCTAGTCACACAAGGTATGCCTTCATCTAGTCAAACCAGCTCACTTCTTGCACACCCTTGCACTCCACCTGTTACCATCCCCCGCATCCAAAACACACTCCACTGTCGCGTTGGTAAAACGTCGCTCCCTCGTTCGCAACTGTCCCCTCGTATACCGCCGCCACGCTCCAAAAAACCATCCGCACTCCCCTCGAGCTTCTTTCTCTCTTTCTCGCTCTCTCCTCCGTCCACTATCCGCACTAATACAGACACGGGACGCGCGGGCGCACACATACACAGAGAGCAGCCAGAGCCGATGCGCGCGCTAAAGCTCCGACAGGTGAAAAACGCGTGCGCGCGCGCGTGAGAGGGAGAGAGACAGTCGTTGCGTATATATGGATGCATGTGTATTTGTGTGCTCCGAAAAACCCTTCCCCGAGACAGCCGCGGCGGTGGCGACGGCGGCGGTGGAGAAAAAAACACGCGCGCGCGTGGTTTTGTCTTTCTCTCACTCACTCCCTCCCTCTCTCGCTCGCTCACTTGCTCCCCCAGGAGATGCACTTTCACGGAGGTTATCGTGCGCCTACGAGCGGGGCGCAATACATAGGGAGTGCAAGAGAGAAACACACATCCTTCCTCTCTCTCTCTCTCTCTCTCTCACACACACACACACAACACACGTAGTACATACGTAAACCAGCGCTCGCTGTGTCTCTCGCGCAGAGCAAAGGGTGTCGTCGTCGACGTCTCGGTCTGTGAATCTCCTGGCGACGACGTCCAGCAAAACGATCGAGACAACATCCTTTTCGGGGTAGGCGTACGCAGCGCGAACAAGGAACTCTCGTATTCTATCTCTATCTCTCTCTTTCTTCGTCTCTCACTCTTTTTTCAACTCACAATCTTTCTCTCCTCACTCGCACTCTGCTATATACCTATACACACTCTGTACATGTGTGCGCGGGGTATAATACGCGTATATATACATAGCCGTGAGCGCGCTCACCGCGCGAACTAGGTTATACCGACCCTCCTTATCAGTCGGAAAAACTTTGGTGAACATCTCGAGATCGACTGTCATCCAGCCCACGTTGACTTTATCGAGTAAAATCGGACTTTTTTGCGACGTAAGGGCCAATTCGCCGCGAAAACACGGTGCTAGTTTGCACGTACACGCACACATATACAAACACACACCTACGCACAAAAATACACACGTACATACACCATTTGTGCGCGCGCGCGCGGGCAAATCGGCCGACGGAGCAGAGCGAGAGCGTGTAACACGTGCATGAATGTGTGCGTGTATATACGTATCACGTATGTACATGCGCTGCACAGTACGTGCGTGTACACACACCAGGAGGGAGAGGGGGGGCCACCATTTTGTCCCGTCGGGGGAGGTGTGTGTACATGTACGTGTAGGAGGAAAACTCACACGCACACATACACTTGCTTGCAATCCCCCCCTTCTCTCTCTCTCTCTTTCGTTCTATCTCTGTCTTCCTTCTAAAAAAAACTATTGCGGGTATTTTAAAAGGATGTCTCCGGAAAAAATTACCCCATCGTTCGTCCCGTTCTCGGCGACGTCTCTCCTGCTGTTGCTGCTGCTGCTTCTGTATGCGTGCAAGAGAGACCGTGTCGTTTCTCTCTCTCTCTTTCTCTCGTTCTCGCGCACATATACGGGCGCGAGCTCACTACCACCACTGTACTCTCGCGCACTTACACACGCACATACACTGTCGTCTCGTTCGAGGGTGGATTTTCCTCTTCCTCCTCCTCCACCACCTCACCGTCCACCCAGGTCTCACTGTCTCCTCGGAGGCGGTTCTCGTCCTCGTGCACACGTACACTCAGTGCTCCATCTCTCTCTCTCTCTTGTTTCGGAGCAGCACGCACACATGCGCGGGCGCGCGGGCGCAAGCGCGGGAGAGAGAGACGGATGTCGTGTACACACACGCGCGCGCGCGGGCGCTCACTCTCTCGTTCCCTCTCTCTCTCTCTTTCTCGCTCTTCCTCGGAAGAGAAAAAAAACACACGCGCGGCCAGGAGAGATTTTATTTACCGCTTTCTCTGCGGGTCCCCTTTGGAAAAACACTCGCGCTTGCACTACTGCTGCTGCTGCTTCTGTTTCACGTCTCTCCGTTACATAGGGTGGCGCGGCGCGTCGTCGCGTGTCCTCGTCTCGTCGACCGGAGACACTGCACCGGCGTCGTCGTTGCCGTCGTCCACGTCGCTTTACACTATTGCAGCACGCGGGGGGCTATATCACGAGGAATAGTCACGGTCGGCGCAGCAGCGGTGGTGGCGGCAGTGGCTGCAACAGCGGTAGCCGCTGGCGGCGGCGGCGGCGGCGGCGGCTGGGTTTGCTGCTACTGGCTCAGGCGGACCGTCGCTCACGACGTGTTGGTGCTGCTCCTGCTGTTGCTGCTGCGGCGGCTGCTGATCGGGCGACAACATTATCGTCGGCACGTCGGTTGCGGCTGCACATTTGCGCTGCTGCTGCTGCTCTCTCTCTCTCTCTCTTTCTCTCTCTTGCTATCGCTATATCTGTCTCTCTCTCTCTTTCTCTCTCCGCTCTATCCTCACTGCACGGGGATGGTGCGGACTGGCGCACGCACACACACACGCTAGTGCGCGGTACGGTGAAGACGAGTCTCGGGCACAGTCACGGTCACGACGTAGGTAGCTGCTGGAGGTAGCTGCACACACGGCGATCCACTCCGTCCACAGACGCACTCTCGACGGGGGCGCGGATTGTAACGCGCACTCTCTCGCGCAGACACACACGGACGATAGGCGCGCTCGCGCACACACACTCGCGGTCGGGTTGAAGAGACACACACGCAAACTCAGGGGCCCCTGCCTGCACAGCGGCCGAGAGCGAGCGAGAGCGGAGCGGGCGACGTTACGACCAGCGCTGCTCGTAAAACGCCATGGGACAATAACAAGGTGCCGCCATTTGCAATGCGGCCAACTGACATGCGCAAATCAATCGCGCGCGGGGCACACTGGGAAAGAGCGCAGACGGAGCCCGAGCTGCGACTATGGCGCTGCTGTAGCTGGCCATAGTGCTCGACCAAGAGCGAGAGAGAGGGAGGCGCCGCCGTGAGAGGTTATGAAACGATCATGGCGCACGGGAGAGAGAAAGAGACAGCAAGAGTCGACGAGGAAAGGAGACGGTGGCGCGTCGCTGCGGCGATTTCCGTCCCGAGGCAGTCGATTTCGTCGTCGTCGTGGTTGCTGCTGGCTGCTGATGCCTCATGCCTGCTGCTGTTGCTTGCAGCCAAGCTACAGAGTGGGTGTGAGTCGTCGGTGAGCGTTGGCTGGTTGGTTTGAGAGTGACGGTTGCCGTGCGGCTGGTTCGTGATCGTCATACTTTGAGCGCAGATGCATGATCGGCTCTTTGAAGACGGAAGTACGTTTGAACATTTTTTTACACGTGAAAATCGGTTGGGTTGGGTTGACCTGAACGTCCCGCTTTTAAGTTCAAAAAGCAACAAATTCATCTAAGTTTTACTTTTTTTTATGTTTTACAATAACAGTTGAACGATATGTTCCTTGCAACATCATCAATTGTATTTGTTCATACTAAAACTAAATCACCCTAAAACGTGCTTTGAAACACTTTTCAACACTTGAAAAAAATCACACGTTTTTAATAGTAGTGTACATTATGTGCCAAGGAATTAAAGTCGCAGATTAAGTATTCCTGTGGGTGAGTTCACTGCCCGAGCGAACATATAGCGAAGCGAGGACAGTATGATCACCCAAAAGGGAACGAGCGACTTTAGTCCCGTGTTAAATATAAGTAGTTACTTTATTCCCATCTTCATTGTGGCCACTTTATAGATTTGAAAAGTTATTTTGTATTTATATGTTATTATTTTGTCAGTTATAACCAAGTTCACTGTAAACATAGACAATTAGACGATGTTACTTTATTCCCGCTAATTTCCTTTGGAATATAAAGAAAAAAAGGGAATCAAACGCAACTTTTGCCCTGCTATTCAAGCTATACTAAAAAATTTCTAAAAACATCTTAGAACGTTTATTTGATGTATCAAAATCTGGTTCCTAGTTCTAGAAAAGTTGTGAAAAACGTTTTTATAATGTAGCCCAAACTTGCAAAACTCGTGTGACTTATTACGTATAACTAAGTAGTCTCGAACCGTATTTTTTTCTACGAGCGCCGAAAAATCATATGAAAGTTGTAATTCTGAGGCTAGAGTGGTATAAAATACTTGAAAAGTCGCCAGGCAAAAAAATCGTGTTCGCACCACGGGAGCAAATAAAGAATGACTCAGATCGCATCGTCGCCTGGGAAGTAAAAGGTTTCAACTCGGCGCGGCGCGTAAAAAGGTTAAATAAAATTGAATAAATAAAAAAGTATATTAAAATTAAAAAATTAAAAACTATCGAAAATACTATGAAAAATTATGAAAATCTAAGAACGTGTCCTAATTTTGAGATTTTTTCACAGTTTTTCGTCATTTTTCATAACTTTTATGATTTTTCATGGTTTTTCACAGCTTTTCGTAGATTTGAATAACTATCTACTTATAGTTTTTTAAATATTTTTTTGTAGTTTCAAACATACCTTGCACAAGAAAAATGTTTTTAAAACATATTTAAAACATTCTCTAAACGTTTTAAAAACGTGCGAATGCTTTATAAAGCAGATATTATCCACGTTTTAAAAACCTTACGTTCTATTAGGGACCCTTAACCGGCAGCATCTGTTAAGCATAACTTAAATAAATTTTTTCAAAGTTCGGAAGAAAAATTATCTTCTTTGTAATTGATATTGTTTTCTAGAAAAATGAAACGAAAATTTAATAAATATTCCCCTGAGACTTTACGTTTAGTTAAAGAAACTCAACTAACCGATAGGTATTTAAAATATATCTTTGAACAAAATATTTTCTAATAGGTAGTAAGCATTTCTCATCAATTGGAGCAAATACAACTATAGTAATAGTAGTTTATAAAACCAATATTCGTTTCTTATTATAGTCACTACTTACTTTTCAAACACAATTTCTGCAAACTGCAACATCCTCAACAAACGACAAGTACAAAAAACATAATGCACAACCTCTGATTAGGTATTTACAAATTATTCTCCGAAATGTTCTCACTTTAAATTGATTTTTTTCCCCTTTAATTTCAAACTTAGCGTGACCGTGTCTCGCGACCGTCAAGGACGTCACGTTTCTTTACAAAAGACACACCCACACACACATAGACGACTAGACGAGTGAAACGTAAATAATCGTAAACCAGAAATGAACCCGACGATCGTCGCTCTCTCCCGTTCGTTCGCCTTAAATGATGCGGTCCCGTGTAACCTATCCGCACGCGCTGCAGGGTCGAGCGTCCCTTGCAGGAAGCGTTTACGAACCTGCCGAACTTCCCGAACGGGTTTTTAGTCTGTCATTCGTCCACGCTTGTCATCTTTCTTTTGATGCTCGAAGCTCCCCTCGAGACCTGAGGTGTCCACTTTTTAACGAATTACCCGCGCAGGTGTTTCTTCTGATAAATGCAGTTGACCAGACGATCGGTTGGGATCGGTAGTTATGATAGGATTTTTGGGAACATTTTTATTGTATTCTTTGGAAAAGACGAACAATGCTCGCTTAATTTATTAATTCATTTTTGGTTCTATGCCTTTGACATTTTTTTTACATTTCAAAGTGGTTTTTTGCTAAACGAAAATAAAGTTGGAAATTTCATAAATTTCTTTACCAAAGTATGAAAACAAAACTGTACGAATGAAAAAAAAACCTTCATTGTAGAGTAAATAACATATCGATCAATTAAATAAAATTTAATCATAGCATCAAAATAAAAATATTCATTAACAAAATAAACGTTTTATTTTCTTTGTTTTATATTTAGTGCAGTTGAATCCAATTTCATACAAAACTATTAATATTTTGTTTGAAAGAAATATTACATTTTAATTAGCGAACATTATTCTTGTATTGATAAGAACAATCACCAAAACAACTTATTACTCATACGTTTTTATTAAATAATAATTAACTTATGAGACTTGATGTTTTGTCATTGAAAAATTGTGACTAAAATCATTTTCTGGTATTTACTTGGAAAGTTTTAGTCAAAACTTTTAAATGTACAATATCAACTAATTATTTACATTTTAGTTAACATAACTTATTTTGGGCCACACGACTGCATAAGTCCAGCATCACACATGATTTTGAGCTTTGCCTCAGGGTCATACGTCCTAAAATAAATATTAATATTTTAATAGAATTCAAACTTTCAATATATATTGAAATAAATGTATATACATAAATGTATATACACACATGTATGTACATATAAAATGTATATACATACATATAAATTTATATACATAAAGAATCAAATTAAGTCTATTCTTACTTGTAAAAATCAATATATGCCTGTTTCCTTGGATCCATTACCAGGACTTTCCACAGAATGCCAGTGATAATTGAGGCGGCAACGGCTCCTCCCAAAGCAACTTTAAGTTTGGAGTGAAGGAGTCCTCTCAACTGAGGCTTTGCAATAGTACCAGCCATCTACAAATAAAATTAATTAACATCCACTTTAGATTCTTAAAGTTTTAAAAACTGTCAAGTTAAAAATAACTCAAATATTACATTATTTAACCTTTACCTATCGTACAACATCTAAACATATAAATATAAATACAGTGGTAAAAAAAATTTTCGGCTCGAACATTGTTGAGAAAATCAATATTCAATAACTAAATAATGAATCATCGTTTCAGTACATAAGTATAACTTCAAAAGTGGAAAAAGCAATCGAACATTACATTCCAGAGTACCGAACGGCGCATTACGATCGTTCGAACGACGGCACCTGACAAAACCTCAAAATTTGCCAAAGTTACGTAATGATTTTGCCCTCAAACAATAAGCCGTGACACTTGAACATGCAAATTGCAAAAAAACGAAAAAATTCTTCACCTAGAAGCCTACCTTTTGCTCGGAAAAAGAGGAGTTCCTGTCTCAAATGTTCGCCCGTGAAAAAATATCTAGGTACTGTTCAGCACAGCAGTCGATGGAAACCAATACACAATCGCACGCACACACGCACGTCGCACACAGAAGACCGAATGAGATTAGAGAGGAGGGGTGGAATCGAATCGAATTTCGAGAAGCGAGCAAGAGTCGATATATCGCAAGGCGGAAAATCGATACGGTATATGGTCTTCACTGCGTAGAAGATTCTAGATGCTCCTTTTTGGCTTTTTTTGAGCTTCCCGAGAGATTTTGCTATATGCAAACTAGATACTAAATTAATATTTCGTAGTAAAATATTACAGAAAGTACTTTTAACTGATTGGTAAATGAAAAATGGGAATTATCATTTTAGACTTTTCTAACCAGTCGCCATGTTTATTGGCATTTTCGTGACGTCACCATTACAGACTTATAGTTGAATTTTACAAAAGCTATATGAAATACATAATTTTTTTATTTTTATCTCTATTTTAAAAAGTAGATACGAAAATATAAGAAAAACTAGAACAATATAATTATTTACATCATACATGGTGAATAATTCTCAATAGCAAATTTAAATTATCTAGGAGTAAGTATAAAGCAGCTGTTCAATAACATCATGGCTGTTTACTCACAAAATTTAAAAAAGGAATTTAATTATAAACTAATATGTAACATCAATCAAGTAATTTATTGAAGATGTATATTTTGACAACTAGGTATCAAATGAATTATAGTATTCTTAAAATAATTTTTTATTAAAATATGTAGAAACTCACATCTGAAACTTGTATAAAAAATATGTGTGGGTTAAAAAAATGTAACTAAGTGATTTTAGGTCATAAATATTTTCAAACTTTATGTTTATTTTCAATATTATAAAACATTGTTGTAAATGATTAGTTTTTAATATCTAATATAACACTCAAAACTTATTTATTTTCATGTTTGTAATACATACAAATGCAATAATAATTAATATCTAAAAATTATCTTAATTACATAATATCTTTGAAATGTAATTGATATTTTCTCATATCATGCATACATTTCAAAATATAAAAATTTTTCAAAATGTTGGATTTCTGAACTGCTAATAGTCTGCTCAAGAAAACCTAATCAAAAACACTGTACATTTTACAATTTATTTATTTAACAAAAACTTGTGCTCTAGTCATCACCCCAAAATCCAACGTTTTCTCGGGCAATGCTCCGATTTTCTCTTCTATTTTTGGTTGATGTTGTGCATTTTTTAAGATTCTTCTTGTTTTGGATTTTCCTTTCACGTCTGATAAGTTCCAGTCTCATTCTCTTTTTAACTTCAGAATCTGGGATAATTGTAGATGCTGTACTCATTGTATCAAAAGGATGATTTTCAACATGACTTGAATTAGCATTCCCTGTTTTGATTGATTCCATGTAATCAGTGTAAGAAATCCCACTTTTAGTGGCATTAGGAACATTATTCATATCAATTACTCCATTAGTAGATGCGATTAATTTTGATGTAGTATCAACAAACGTTTCTCCTTCACTACTATTCTGAGTATCAACAAATTGTACATGTTTATTAACAATATTATTCTGAACAGTCAAGTCTGTGAATTCTTGATCAATAACCTCAGATGGGTCTGCTTTTGTTTTAACATCTAAGTTTGATAATTTCTCTTCCAAATCAATAACATTTTTGTCATCACCATCATTTTCATCACTGGATTGATCGCCTTCATAATCTTCATCATAATCTTCAGCATCACTGACTACTGGTGAATGAAGTAGTACCTTTGAAGCTTTTTTAACATCTTCATTAGTTTCCTTTACAACGTCTTCAAATATTGGATGCAAAAGACTCTCGTATCCAAAACGTCTCTTAAAAAAGTCACGAATACAATTAACATCGCGATCAAAGTAAAGCTTAGCATCTTGGTGCTCAGTTGAAGTCATTTGTGGAAAATCAATGATAATTGGTTTTGCATCATCTGTTACCATAATGTTGAATTCATTGAAATCTCCATGAATTACACCGTGATGTGCCAACCTACATATGAGATTCATGAGCTGATCATATAGTTTTTCAACATCCTCGACTTCCCGAATATTGCACAGTGGCACACCATCAATCAGTTCCATTACAACACAATGCCTATTGAAGTCATAGGGTTTGGGTACAGGAAAACCTCTATCGTAAAGTGCTTTCATGTAGGCAAACTCTATAGTAGCCGATACTCTGGACATATACAGCCACGACATGTGTCTCCTCTTCTGATGATAGTCCCTCTTGTTCTTCACATTTCTGAAGCACGTCCTGCCAAGTCTGTGCAGCTTCAGGCAATAATGCTGCTCGTTATCCTTGGACACAACGTAGATATTGGACTCCTTGCCGACACCAATCTGATTGCCGAAGCAGTTGATGAGGTCGCGTGCGCCCAGGGTCTTCAGGGCCAAGTAATCGTAGCCCATATTAGTCAGCCTGTATCCCTCGTACTTTTTGGAGCATTCATAACTCAGCAGTCGGTGCTTGCACAGCTCCTTCAGGATTTTATGGAGGCCGCCGTGATGAAGATTCGCTATCTGAGCCGTGAGCGCCAGCGTCACCAGCTCGTGATTCTTCATGCCCATCTCGATAGCGGTGAGCACGCGGAAATCCTCCCTGGTCAAATAGCGCATTACGCGCACGTCGAGTTTACCCATGATTGCCGATTAATTTAAATGTAAAACGTTGAGGATGTAAGTTATCTAGGAGTACACAAAACAAAGTTCAGTAAACGGCGTAACCTCAAAGACATTCATTCCCAGACGGGGTGAGCACGTTGCCTGCACGCCTTCGTTGCGCCGTATTGGTAATTTGGTATTGGCCGTGATGCTCGGCCAGTAGACGCCTGACCTGACAGCCGCTGTTGCTGGATTTGAGCGCCATCTGAAAGTGGAGTGCATGTGACGCGTACCGGCTTACACGCCGTACACTCCCATTTGTGCTATATACACGAATTACGAGTTACGAGCATTACGGTACTGAATGAAAAACAACAAAATAAAACATTAGGAATTAGCTTACAGTGCCGTTGCATTGGTAAACTATTATACATGATGACTGTTTTTTTTAAATTTTCGGTCATATGGATGACTTTTTATTTTATATGAATCTTTCAAGTTCCAAGTCAAAAGTAATAATTTTCATTAAATTATAAAATTCAATTTGCATTACGGATCAACTTTATTTTATCCATGCATCATCTGTCTACTGAAATTTGTTTGCTACTAGATACAAAACAGTAAATTGCTCGAAAAATTAGGTACTATATTTTTCTCGAGTTTATATTGATAGATATTTAAAAACATCGATTTCAAATTACTTTTTGTACAGTTTACTTTGACGCTTGTAGCGCGTTTTATAGTCATTTTATAAGGTCTCGTTTATAATCTAGTTTCGATTCAACCGCAAAATGTTAAGTATTTTCAAAAATACTACTAAACAAGTTATTATGAAACATATAACAAATTCAATTCAATTAATCAATCAATTATATTAATCAAATCTGCAAACAATTGGATATAACTTTGCAGGTTTTGAAATTTTTTAAATTTCACATGTGATAACAAAATTAAAATCGGATGAAAAATTAAAAAAAAAATTGTTTTCTTATTTTTTTGTTTAATTACCAATATTGAATTTCTTTGGACAACATGTTTTTTCCAACTTTAAGAGCTCTTTTTAGGCACGTTTCATATTATATTGTTTCTCAAATTATAATATATAAAGTATATATAATAAGCATTGCACAAAATTTGTGAATGTAAGTAAAAAAACAAAACGCCAGAGCCATCTTAAGTTCGCAAAGACACATCTCATTCTGGAAGTGACTAACTGTCGGTGAACTAGCTATATACTATACTTAAAAGCTTTTACTTTATATGGAAAATCGTTGGAAAAAAGTGGAATCGACATTTTTCTGTCGTTCAAGGATATCTCAGAATGGAAATTTCTTTTATCTGCAAAAGACTGACCAAATAAATTTTCTAACAAATAAAATGAAGCTCATAACAGTATTTTGATTTACAATGATGTTTAAAATGTGGACATTTTTTCGTAAGGCGAGAATGATCCGACAATTATTATATTTATTAAAATATAGAATTAATTTTCAAACAAACACTCTTCTAGTTTTCGATTCAGTGTGAGTAAAGTGCGACTTTGCGCATTCTGCAAATTTTTAAAATCGCTTAATTTTACGGTCCCCTATATCGAAAAATAATGTTCGATACACGTGCAAAAGATGATTCTATCACTCGCAGTAGAATCAAATACTTTCGCACCTCGTATCGAAAACTATTCAATTTCGGTCCTAGACCGTAAAGTTGTATTTTACAGGGACCGAACATTATTTTTCGTCATAAGTGTCCGTAAAGTATTACGTACTTTACGGCCTGTTATGAGACCGTAAAGTTGTATTGCTTCCTCCTACAGAGGAAGCTTTGTATTTTTACTTTGCCGTAAAATACAACTTTACGGACACGTATGACGAAAACATTTTTCCAACGTTATAAATAATTATAAACTAATAATAGGACATTAAAAGTAATAATAATTGTTTGATTCTGATTCTCGTAATTCTTAAAAAAATATAATTCATAAAAACATAAAAAAAATAATTACAAAAATGAGTAACGCAATAAACTAATAATAAAAACATTGTTTTTGCTTATATACAAAACAAAACATATATGTATAGTATATTTATTAGTTAACAACTACGAAATTCATTTGTTTTTTGCCAGGTAAAAAGTAGTAATAAAATACGTGAAATATATTCATAATATAAGATAAATAAATATACGCAAACAATAATAAAAATCAATGCAGCGTTTTCAGTAAGATTTATCTGAATAACTGTCACGTATTTCACATAGTTATTTTGAGGCCATCTAACGTTTATTCAACCAATTTATTTATCTAGAAAACAGTTAGACGTGTAAGTATTTAACGATTTGCTCCGATAGAAAAACTGAAATTTTTGAAATTCTTTCATCAGTTCTTTCCGTAATAGTTTCAACGTAAAAAGTCAAATGTTTAAACGAATGTTACGCAATATTTACAAACTTGTATACGGAAAAACTGACTTAATTTTTCATGAAAATGGCTACAATTTATAGTGAAAATTTCTACTATTTTGTAATTTTTACTATATAAATAGCAATTTTTGAATGAAATTTTCACGAAAATTTGAGTCTGTCCTACGGTTACTACATATAGGAAACAGTAATTTTTCCTGCACAATTTTTCTCCGTGATGGATAAAAACCATCACAAGAGATAGTTTTTATTTTTTTCAAAAAGTTGCAATATTATAAGTTTATTATAGAAATTCATAGAGCAACCTAAATGAATCTCGTATTTTGAATGAACCTGAAAAACTGTTGAACAAAAAAATCATATACTTATAATATACTTGTGCCAAGTATAGCTCAAGTAGCATGGCTTACCGTACTTTTCTGTTTCTACTGATAAACATTTTTCGTAATTAAATTTTGAGAAACGATGTCAACAATTTTTTCCTTGTCAGACCGATCAGACCAAAATACGTTTAACAATAATGTTTAAATATTTTATATTTTTAGTATTAATTCGAGTTTTCAAGCTTCCGAGAGTATGTATAGGTATAATCTCCAAATAGCAAAGTTGTGAACCTGAGCAATCATTCCCCGTCGTTTCGGTTCAGAGCGAAGTATGTTTTTGGCAAGTGCTCAGCTCCGGAATGGAGTAAAATTTCTGTTTCTCATAAATCCTCCTCTATATAACGAAGAGCGACAATGTTGCTGTTATAAGTCCAGATAGGAAAATAATTTATAAGTTTAAAAATATTTCTGTTCACGTATATATATATAATTTTCTTAAGAATATTTAAATTTATATTACACTCGAATTTCAATAGTATATTTTTCTAGCCCCAAATAGGATTTGTTCAATGGAGATTCGTTCTTTTGGAGGGTCTTTGTTTTAACCAGTTGTTTCAAAAGAACTTTGTAGAGCAATTTATGCTCCGGTTCGTTAATTTCTTTCCGGAAAGGAGTGCTTCAAAAATGTTTCGGAGTATTTTCTGTATAGCTCCGAATAATTTTCTGTTCAAACCTTATTTCTTTTTGAGCGGTTTTTATGTTCAGACCAGTTAAAAACCAGTCTGTGAAGAATATTTTCGTTCGGATTCATTACATCTTTTTTATTTCAGTAATATGTTATTGTTTGCATATTCTATTGAAATAATTGATACTCTGCAAAACAACTTTATTGTTGGTGGACTGTTTCGAAGTACTTTTTTTAATTTCAACTTCAATAGCTTTAAGTACCATCCATTCAGTTTCTATTACGATCTCAAGCTTAATTATAAACATACCCGTTCTCCGAATCATTGTATAGATTCTTTAAATTGCCAGTGTACGAGGTTTTTAATTTTTCTTTTATGATACTCGATCAAAGACAATTACTCTTATAAATAACAATAACGCAGTTCCATAGAGAATCTTTTATAAATTATCTTTTATAAAAAATACTAACATTCCATTTTGACGCCTTCTTAAAAAAAAAGTATTCCCATCAACAGAACAACCATAGATCGGTGGACGAATTTTCCAACAAAACTAAAATCACGAAGAAGTGCATATATATTCAGGCGCATCAACTTCAGCAGCACTGCATTCCTCCATTTAAATGCCAAGCGCAACGGCGTCCGTCTACGTCCCCGCCTCGTTCACTCGCTAGACCTAAAAACACACGCGCGCGGCGAAATTGCTCGAGGAAAGCGCACATCGGCTCTCCACACCCGTTGCCCCGCTCGCAATCTCCTCATCCCGCGCAACCGCACGACCCTTTATGCGTATAGGTACGAACATAGCCTCGACCACCGCCGCCGCGATAATCATCCAAATTGCAGGTTCCTCCCCTACCGGCACCGCAGTAAAATCCAGTTTTCCTCTCTCACTCCTCGAGTCCTCGCTGCTGGGTGCTGGCTGACTGCTGGCTGCAAAACAACATAAAACACATGCACAAGCTTATATATACGTACACCAGTTACCTACCAGTATATCGCACATGTACTGGCGTATGGCCCCAGCACTTTGCGCATGCGCGCACAGCTATATATAGATACAGGCCGAGTGCGTCGTCGTCTCTCGCTCGCGGGTTCTTCGGGCGATCTCTGCAGCGGCTCGGTTAGTCCACGACACGATGGGGCGCTGTGCTGCTGCGCGCTGCTCCCGGAGCTGAGAGAGCTCAGTGTCTGCGCGAGAATCAGCGTGTGTGTCCGTCTTTCTTTCGATATCGCGGACGAACGTCAAAAAGAAAACTGGTCGCGTCGTTTACCCACTGCTGTGGCGCGGAGTGATTGTGTGTTGTGTGTAACAGCCAGTTAAGTACTAAGTACTCGGACAGAAGAGATCTGCGCAAACTTTTCATCGCGAGAGTGTCGAGGACCTGGCCTGGAGCCTAGAATACCTACCTCTTATTGGAAGAAAAACAAAATCGCGAGAGTGTGACAAGTGTGCATATACACATCATCATTAGCAAGGAAATCGAGCGAGAGGAAGAAAGAGATAACACACTGTGTATGTATAGAGGCATCAGATATACATATATACAACAGCGCAGTACCTAGTAGTGAACGCGCGTGCGTGCGCCAGTGCGTTTTCTTCTTTATCCATATATACACGCACGCTCTCTTTCTCCAACTATATAGCTATAGTAGTTAGTCGCCTATTTCTTATCTCTCGGAGACAGGCACCTTTCTCTCGCAGCTGCCGCTGCAGCTGTCGCGCCTGATGCACGCGCGCGCTTATACGCGGGCGAGGACTGTGTATATATATATAAGGTAGACCGATAAGTGCATCGCATTGTGTATAGGACGAGGAAGGAGGAACAGGAGAGAGCGAAAAAAAGGAGAGGGGGAGGGAGAAACGTTCGCGAGTACGGGCGCACTCAGTTTGCACTTGCCCGGTGCTCGCCTACCTATATACCCTTTTAGCTCACGAGTGCGAGTGACTAAGAGAGCTGCTGAATCGCGGATATATAAGTATACAGTTGAAGTATACATACACCCAAGTGTTATACGCGGACGCTCGTTGTACGCATGTATATGTTTGTGACGACGACGTCGGGGACAAAGACAGCGACAACGGCGTCGGGCTCGGGACACTCGCGAGGCATCGCTACGACCAACGCACTTGAATTGGAAGGCCGCAATTCAGGTACGTGTATCTCTGCATATGTATATACACACTGATAGACACATATCCATCATCTGATCATCATATACGTACACGTACAGTATTACGTGCATATACGTATATATGCACACGTAGTGCGCGGAGATATACGCGTTCGTGTGTGTGGGTGTCAATAGCGCAAGCGCGCGCTTGTATACATACACGCAGAGGCAGTGGGAGTGCATACATTATTTAACTGACGTGCTGCGTACGCACTTCCTCCTATTCGCGCTAGCATACACGGTTCTCTCTGATACTTTATATCCTATCCTGTAACGCTCCTACCAACCAAATGCAAGCTCGTTTTTCTCTCTATCTCGGTTCGGAGGGATAGGAGTAGGACGAGATTGGGTTACATAATGTTCCGCACCGCCGCGACTGATGCTGCGCGAGTATTATACAGTCGTTCCTGCCGGAGAGATGATGATGGCCTCGCCGAGGTGTAGGTAGATATAATGTAGCTTGCGCTCGGGGTATTTCCGGGGGAGGAGAGTTAAAGAGGAAGAGAGAGGGAGAGGGAGGATGGAAAACGGTAGCGATGGAGATATACACGGCGCCAGTGCCATAAACAATGGGGGAATATACGGGAAATATGGGCAGAGTAGGTATAATAAAAAAGTACAACGCTGAGGGTCTGCGGCGGTATGTAAGAACGGTAGCCAGCGGACGGACGGCTGACGTTGACTCGTATTTTTAGAGACGGATGAGTTAATGTTTGGTAACGTTGCGGCGTGTGTATGTATAGATGGTGGAAACCGAATGGTATATATATGAGGGCAAGCGATAGAGTTTAAGCAATAAGGATATCGATCGGCGTTTATGTGGAGATTGACGTTGTATATAGGAGTTGGTTTTGGTGTTTTGGTTGGCAGATGGGGGTGGTGGCTGGGGGATAGCTGTCAGATTGGTATGCAGACCAGAGACAGAGAGAGGGTCAAAATAGGCCAATGTACTGCTCTTTGTCTTCTGCTCTTCAGGGACCGCACTATGTTGGGCTACATATTCTGGCTGTTTGTTTTGTTTTTTGGCCTAGATACACACACAGGCAGAAGCTAAATTTTTCCTCTCTTCCTCTATCTCAATCATCATATTTAAATTGGAGTTTCCCAGTTTCTGATGAATAAAAAAATATTTGATACTTCTTATCAGGACTACCGCATGTTAATGGCTTAACTACCAGAAATCTATCTTTAAGGCTGACAGTGATTCATTATTTAATCGGATGGTACTGTTGGCACAAATTGATTTCTCCTATGATGCAGAATTTTTAGTAGATGCTTAATAGAAAATTGAAAAACTCAATAGTTAAAACTTAAAACTTCAATTACAGCTTTTACTACATCAATTATTAATTGTACTTAGTTTACTGTAATTACAAAGTGCATTACATTTTTGTAGGTACAGTAGAAT
>UCWB01000505.1:0-22379 GCA_900474355.1 Torymus geranii | reverse complement strand
TTAAAATGAAATCATACTGAAAAATTATAGTCATAACCTCAAAAACAAAATAGTACGCGCGCAGCGCGTTTGGATTTGCTAGTAAATTAATAATCAAATTTATTTCTCAAGATGAAAAACAAATGAAGTTCCAAATACTTGTGCTTCTAACCAGCCAGGCTCGCATTCGTCTGTATAATAATAAAATTAAGAATCGCTAAATTTCATTTTATTGTAATAAAAACACAAAAGCTTTCACTGTAACTCATGTATATTTCATCATTAGGAACCTCTCTATATTACCCAAGCTTATACTCCCCATACACTTTCATCTGTTCAATACCTTTTTATTTTATTTAAGTTTATATTTTTCAACATCAGTTTGCTAAACATTAGAAATTCAATAGAAGCTTAGTAGGTATTTACTTTATGGCTTGTTCAAACTGAACAATTGTAGACTTTTCCATCATTACATTACTTCATTACACAAAGGCTTCTAATAAATTAAGTACCTACTAAATCACTCGTATTCATTCACAATGTATGAGAGTGTCAGGAATTTCTGGGCACGTCCGAAAGGAAGGCCGCATTATAGCATTGAACTTTAGGTTTGATTAAAACAATCGCGTTCAATTATATTGTATATTATATGAATCAACGATAAAAAAAAAATAAATTTCGAGTAGCGACTTTTGTACTTTTTAAATACTTTGCTACTTGAGGTCTAACTATTATTACACTGAACAATACCACGCACTAAAACTAACATTGACTGTTAATTGTAACATTTAAAATTCGTAACGCATAAATGTCAAAATTATTGATAGATGTCTATTGCTAACAAATTAAAGCATCATTTTAATGTTTTGTCTATATACATGTGGCGTTCAATAAAACATATTTTCTTAACTAATATTAGATCATTTTCAATGATAAACATTTCTGATATGATAACATTCAACCGCAGTGGCGTGAGGATATAATTCATTTGAAAACACTTACACGAAAATCACGAACTAGATAAAATCAAAATTTCAATCTTGAATTCGGTCGAATATACAACTATACAATTAATTTTTTTTACAATACAACGCATTCACGAGAAGTTTAGCTTCGTAAATATAGAAACATTAACAAACGTTGGTCAGTCTCACGTGGCAACTTCTTAACTCTCATCCCTGTAAATGTGCCAAGAGCTACTAAAAGCTTACTATGTATACAAACTCAGCACCGTTGTTTCAATTCTGACGGCCAAAAATACAATCAAGCCTCAAAATCGGAACAACAAAAACCTTCAACCCATCCTCTCCTACTCCACCTCCAAGAAACAAGCACTACATCGTGCAAATGTAACGCCCCAGGCGCGACAACGACCGGCAGTGGCGCTGGTGGCACCAGTGACGCTAGTAGCGGTGGTGGTGGTGGTGGGGGTAACGCTAACGGCACCGGCAGTGCTCGCTCAGGCGGCGGTGGCTCCCTCAGCGGTGGTGGAATCGTCGCCGTTAAGCAGGAAAGCCAAGTGGAACTGGCGGGTCTTCATCACAGTGGTGGTGGCGGTGGTGGCAGCTCATACACAATGGTCGACTCGACGACCTTCCTGAGTAGTCAGCAGGGTGGCGCACCCACGCAACAAACGCAAGTGCGACCGGCCAGTAGCCAACAGTCCAACCAGGATGAAGAAGAAGTTCCCAGTATGTCCTCTCCTCTCGTGAGATGTGAGGCTTATGTTTGTGTCACCGCGGCGCCGATGCATGCGATGGATTACTACTAGCCGATTGTCTCTATGTGTACATAATTGTGTGTGTGTGTGTGTGTGTTTGTGTGGGTGTGCGTGCGTCCACGCGATGCCTGTGCATCGTGTCATTGTCATTGTCTCTTCTCTTTTTGTGTTGGATGTTCATTGTATACACACACCCATACACATATATACACTCGACACTGACACACACCTGTTTGACATCGCTTGCATGCTCTATCTATCTGTCTGTATACCTTGTACTTATCATCATGATCTCTCTTACTCATGTTTTCATAATATGCATTATAGATCTTTTTGGCAAGGTGTAGAGGCCGGTGCTGTAACCGCTTATGATTTTTGCTTTTATTGCTACTTTTATGGTTATTAGTGATCTTGATCTCTAATTTATCTTCGATTCTTACTAATTAAATAAGGATTCGAATATAAAAATGTTCAAGAAATAGGATACGACGAACTGATAAACTTTTATCCAAATTCAAGATGATTAATGACTGTAGCATAATCAATTCGTGCGTAATATTAGCTTTTTTCGCAAAAAATATAATACATAGTATATAAATATACTAATCAGCAAGTAAAGGGTTAATATAGTTAAAGGTTCAAAATGGCTATCTGTTAAATTTTGACTCTTCGTAAAAACGTGTCAGAATCCAATTTACCTTCAAAAGCAATATATACCACTTCCCTCCCTCTGAGACTAAAAAGTAAAACATTTTTTCAAAAATTTAATTGAAAAATTGCAGGGGTATGAAATAATTGATTGATTGGGCTATCTGTTACAATGAGATGAATAGTTTTCGAAAACATCGCTTGAATGCACAAGTAAATTGAATGGCCAATATTTTTTTTTTTTTTTTTAATATTTCAAGTGGCAAATTTAGATTTTCAGTGTGAAAAAAGTAATAACGTTTTTTGACTCCCAAATAGCAATGCAAATTGACTAATATTTTGAACTACTAAGGTAATGACATTGATGATGCCAATCAATGTTAACTAAGAACTTTCTCAGCGTAGTAGTAAGATATAATGAATTTTAAGGAAATTTCGAATAAATAATTAAAGTATAAACAAAAGGAACCAAAACAATAAAAATAAATGATTAATAATGAGTAAACTGGAACAAGATGAGCTAAATCTTTCAGTGTATTTTTCTTTGTCATTTTAAAACTGGAGATTACAATTTCACGTACTATATAGTTTTTATTATATTTATATTTCTTATAGATATTGTATGTTCATAATTTAAATCGTAATCATCTACTTATTTCGTACACCAATGATTATTTTCATAAAATTAAATGTTATACACAGACACATTCATATTGTTTATCAAAATTAAATTTATTATTTTCGCACGAAATGATCAACGTTCATTAACTGTAAATCTTCATATATTGATATTATTTTTATAAATCAAACGATAATTATTAATAATTCATGTTTTGTTTTTCAAATTCTAAATGTATTAGTTTTTTTTTTGTATTTGTAAATTTTATCATCTGATTGTTTGGAAAATGTCAAGACAAAAGTGAACTAGAAACTATCTGTGGTTAATGATATTTAAAAAATTGGGATTGCTCGTTTTATTCCGTTATATGGATTTACGAAATATGAACATGTTAGATATTTTTATATGCACGTAGACTGACGTATGAGAAAAATCGTTTAAGTTGCTTTGATTTTAGCCAATTTAAAATCTATTACAATTTATTACCGCTATCTTAAAATCAAACAAACAAAAAAACGATCGACAATCGTCAAATTGGCTTGAATTAATGCAACCCAAGGGGTATAAACGAAAAATGAACACAACTTCGTCATCGTACGATCCCAATCCGGATGTTCAACTTGCAGATCCCGTGGAACTCAACGAGTTGCTGACGTCGGCGATAACGGACGCGCACAATAGGACGTGTCTGGTACCGTGCGAACTGATACAGGAGGCATTCAAGAAGCACCAGTTGAGTCCGGACCACAGCCGCGTGTTGTACTACAAGAGTATGCCACATGAGCAGCTGTGGCTCGAGGCCGCCCAGAAGCTCACGGCGGTCATCCAGGTGATAATCGAGTTCGCCAAGATGGTCCCCGGATTCATGAAGCTCACGCAGGACGATCAGATTGTTCTTCTCAAAGCCGGTGAGTAATTGATAAGGCATATACCGAATCCTTTGAAATAGGTATTGACGTCAAGGCTAACAGCTTGAAATAGCTTTGAATTTGACATCAAAGTGTTCATAGTTTAAATTCATATACCTACACTAGAATGAGCATTAACGTGCTTCTATCTTCATTGAGGTTTATAATTTTGATGAATACTTTAACCAAACTAACATCAGAGCCATTAGCCAATCCTATATCAACATAAATACTTTCAATTCTTATATAAAGTGAATGGCAGTAGGCAGCAGAAGGTTAAAACAATGTGAAATTTTGCAGCTTCCTTCGAGTTGGCAGTGATACGCATGAGCAGGTACTATGACCTCACCACCCAGTGCGTCTTTTACGGTGACAACATGCTGCCACAGGATGCATTCTTCACAACCGACACATGTGAAGTAAAGCTTATAAGCCAGATCTTCGAAACGGCGAAGGCTATAGCCGAGCTCAAGCTCACGAAAACGGAGCTCGCGCTCTACAGTGCCGCTGTACTTCTCAGCCATGGTTCGTACACCTCTGATTCCTCGTGTCTTTTTGATGGTACATAATTTTTCGACATGTAATACTATCTTTCCAACTCCAACTATTCTCCACCAATCATTTATCTCACTGTCAACATGGTAAAAAATAATGTGATCAGGACAGCAAAGTCTAGTTTGCTAAATTAGCTTAGCGAGAAAATTTGTATATTTAATCAAAAATTTTGCTGCAGTTATCAAGTTTTGTTTTGTCAGAAGTTTTCATAGTAAACGTAGCGATTTGATAATCGCTGTATTAATACGATTAAATTTCTATCTTTAAATTGCTTTGTATAGCTAAATAAATCGCTGTTACAACTTAAATTTGTCGATAAAATAGCAATTTTATGTTTGCTATTCGATTATGTTTCTCGCAGCAAAAGAAGCCTGCTATTTCAATTATGTTCGTTGCTATGCTGGCATCTTCACGTATTTACATTAACGACGTATCATTGCAATTCGTCGCCTGAGCGGTATAGAAGATTATCTACACTCGGCTCGACGTGTAAGACGGTTATAACTCGGCTCAGAGCGTAAGAATTGTAACGCGCAGAGCCGAGTTTATTTGTAACTTTTTTATATGCCGAGCCGAGTTGTAACCTTTTTACGCGAAGAACCGAGTTTAAACCTTATACGCGCAGGGCCGGGTTATAACCTTCTACCTCCCAGGCATCAAACTACTTAATGCATGTCTTGTGTTTAAACCTTATACGCGCAGGGCCGGGTTATAACCTTCTACCTCCCAGGCATCAAACTACTTAATGCATGTCTTTGTGCGGGTAACTTTTTATCATGCGTGCGCCAACATGTTATTTTTTTTATTAAATTAACTAATTAGATTAATTAATTTAATAATGGTTTCAGAAACAACGGAAGTTATTTATAGTAGCTATTGGGTTTGCTAGCGTAACAATCGTGAATGTTAACTGCAGCAGTAATGATTGCTATTCGAACGATATTATTTTGTTAATTCGACAAAACTAATTATTTGGTTAAGACGGCGATTAAACTTTGCTGTCCCTGGGTTGCAAACAAAAATCGCTGCCACAAAAAGCTTTTTCGCTGTTATATAGCAATCTACTTTTTACCGTGAATGATTAATTAATTCTTGTCATTAGCTTCTTGATCAGGTTTAACCATTGTACATAACAGATCTGAACAATGCAACAACATATTACCAATACATGCTTAACTGTGCAATTTGCCATGTCTAATAGTCCACCCGAACAATTCTAACGCGAAGACATCGCAATAGACTACTACCACATCGCGACATCATCTGACAGCTCAACAGCACTTCTTCAGCTACTTAAATGAATCTTTCACTCCTGCCAAGGCAGATTCTCGACTCACACACTAATCTCCCGCTTTTCAGATCGGCCAGGACTGAAGGGCCACGCCGAGGTGCGGCGGATCCACGAGGCGGTGCTGTGCGTCCTGAGGTGTGAACTCGAGCGCACCCACATAACGCCGCTGAAGGGCGACGTGACGGCGTACGATACGCTAATTAACAAAATCGTCGATCTCAGAGAGATATCGCACATGCACATGGACGCCCTGGCCAAGTTCAAGCGAACGCAGCCACACCTCGAGTTCCCGGCGCTCCACAAGGAGCTCTTCAGCGTCGACAGCTGAACGCCACAGGCCAACGTGGCAGCGAGGGCTGAGGAGGACGAGGAGGAGCGGGCCGATGATCACCATCACAATAACAACAACAATAACAACAACAGTAACAACAACCATCATCATCATCACCAGCAACTACAAGAACAACAACTACAACAACAACAACTACTGCAACACCACAACAACCACCACCACCACCACCAATCGTCATTGTCATCATCATCATCAGCATCGTCATCATCATTGTCATCATTATCTTCTTCTTCATCATCACAACCGGTTAACGACGACGACAACCTGAAATGAGGAAACGGGGCCTTGCTCTGTCAAGGTAAGTTTTAAATACTTGTCTGAGATGATGCGTCCGGTTGAAAATTGATCCATTCTTTTGTGTGTTTTGGGAACGAATTCTGGCAAATCAAAATTAGGCAACATTTAGGTACAGATTTAAAAATGTTTAATCAAAAGATTCTTTGGATAATGAAATTGCATTTCATGGGAGGAGTAATGAAAAATATTTTCAGTTAACCCAATTCAATCCAAAATGCAAAATTCATTGGATCATTTTCAATTAATGATGACATATCTTTATGGTCACTTGAATAATCTAATAACGGGTATATTTTTTGTTTCAGATTATTTCCTTCGTATTGAACGTATTGGGCCTTAAATAAACATAATATTGTTATATAAAGTATAAACAGAGCAACATAAAGTATATAAGGAAGATATATATATACGTTTATAGGAATATAATATAAATATAAGATATGTATGCGCATACAAATATATATGTATATAAAAAAAAAGAATGCAAGAAGCATATATTTATATATTTGTATGTAAATAAGCTATCGGTTGTTATGACAAACACATGAAGTGTGTTGACACACACGGTTATTGACTAATGTAATTATAAGATTGCGCTAGAGTGATCTCAAAACAAACCGTAGTGTTAATCGCAGAGAGAGAGAGAAAGAAGATGAGAAAAAAATTCTATTATCGATCGAAAAAAAAAATTAAAAGAATTCTGACTGAGCACGTGGGTCGCGCCTCTCATGTGGCACTTGTATAGACCGTCGTAGGTAAGAAATGAAAAAAAAATATATTAATATAAAAAAAGGCAGAGAGCGTGAAGCGCGCGGCACAAAGTCTGAAACCGGTGTTGATAAATAATCGTAAAAAAAAAAGTAACAGAGAGAATTAACACGTTGATCCGAGAATCGTGAACGTGACAATCGAAATTATTCTATACAGTAAAGCACGTTGATGAGTAAAAAAAATTAGTAAATCTTAGATAAGACAGCCATGCTCACGGTTCGATGGACTCGGGGACATAAAATTCGACTAACAAATATATATAAAAAATATATATATAATATATAATTCTATTATTATATCGATATTTTGTTGCTTTTTAACGAGAGAGATATGAAGATATGGATTTTTTATCGACACACGATTTCGCGGCTGATCAACATGATTTCTTTCGTAGCTCGTAAGTGTTCTCTCGAGTGCTCAGTCAGGATTGTCGACAAACGCACGCGCGCTATATGTCACCGCGAGGACTACGAAGATGTTACAAACAGACGCTCCTTTGCAAAAGGACTAAAAGACGACAACGACGACAGTGACGACGAAATGGAAATCAATGCGAAGCATGATGAGGACGGAGGACAGCGACAAACGTTTATAGACACGCGTTCAATGTACAATGTTTTTCTGTTCTTTTGTCTTGAGATCTCTCTGGTCGGAGATATAACGACGTCTCATACACATACACACTGAACACGAACGCTAGTAATAAAAAAAACAGTGGAAAATAAAGGACACATGCGAGAGATAACGTGACGCGACACGAACACACACGTTTTTTAGTTAGTTATTATATTGTAATCAAGGTGAAAATTGAACGAATTTAAGCGAGGCGAGAGGAGAAG
This sequence comes from Torymus geranii, assembly GCA_900474355.1. NCBI lineage: Eukaryota > Metazoa > Arthropoda > Insecta > Hymenoptera > Torymidae > Torymus > Torymus geranii. The sequence goes on along the minus strand of UCWB01000505.1, from coordinate 14,400 downwards.
AAGAGAAAGAGGAAAAAATCGTTTAGTTTGCGCGCGCACTCTGTAGCAAAGCAGCGTTTTTTTACATGCTTGACAAGAAAAATGAAATATTACTTCCTAAATCTAATACTGTTACACACATTTCACGTATGCAAGGAAAAAAATGCAAGCGAGAAAATAATGATACAGGGCAAGAGGCGAGTAGAGAGACATGTGATGTGATTTCGACTCGTTTTCCGGACGCGTGCGCGCGCATATAAAGTATATAAGGCGAATATCCGCGTACACGTTTATAATAGGGATGCTGTTTTTTAATAATCCTGTCGAATCGCAGAATAGTTTAATAACACGAAACCTGAAAGAGAGAAAGAGAGAGCGAGGGATCTGGTATTCCACTGGCGATGCAAAGGTTTAAAGACATTATTATAAATACATAAACACTGAATGTACAAAGATTTATGTAAAATCGTTTTTGAGCAAAAGAAGAAGGCAGATTATACTATATTAAAGAAAAAAAATATAAAATAAAAACAGCAGTAAAGCAATTATCGTACGGAATATAATAGCTTAACGAGTATATATTATAAAAATATATTATAATCGAAGCATGTTTACGACAGTTTCTCTCCGTTTCTTTCTTTCTTGCTATATACATATATTTGTTGACGATATGTAAAACGCGCGCTAATTTGAATCAAAACCGTTGCTGTTAAGGATCGCGGTGGAGAGAATAATAACGCGGAGAGCGGAAGGATATTATAATGCGGGGGCGTGTACAGTGTGACAGAAAGAGAGAGAGCAAAGCGGCGACACGCGTATTTCACGTATATTTTTTTAGAGATAACACGACGTAATATACATAATTACACATAATACACACGAATCGCGCACTCGAATTTTCACAAATGCAAATGGTGGTTTACATAGCTGTGATAAAACGTAAGCTGACAATTTTCTTTTTTCTACCCTCCCGGACAGAGAATCAAAACGCTACCGAGAACAATATTCCGTACCTTCTCAGCGTAAAATGCGTTGTTTTCGCCGCAAGGGATTTATTATTATTATTATATTATTATTATTCTTATTATTCTTATTATTATTATTATTATTATTATTATCATTATCTTTTAATCAGCTTTATTCTTTTGAATTACGTAATTTTTTTTTCTTATTTTGGAAAAATTTATATGAACTGTTTTTATTGTCGTAAGGAGAAATCATATGTTTTGTGTTTTCTTTTTTTAACATTTGACCTTTTTTGTATGTACGTAATAGGCTTTAAATAAAAATATGTTTTTGGGATTTTTAATTTTTATATTACGTTTCTTTTAAATATAAGTTTTAAAAAGTATCATTAACTCTGTCGTTCTTTTTTTACCACGTTTATCATTTTGAATAAATTCATATATCGTTAATACGAACAAAAACACACGTAAGGATTTTCGCTGGAGACGAAAACGAATTTTGGGTAGCGTCTTCACTCCCTGTTTTATCTTCTTATTAACGATCGATACGAAAGTTACATCATTTACATATAGTCTAATTATCGCTCCGTTGTTTAATTTTAGATGTTACTAACAGACTTATAGTTGAAGTTATATACGAATAGAGAGGAAAAAAAAAATAAAAATTGGCATCTATTGGGACGCGCAGTATTTCGCGAGCTGTGCTCGATGAGAGAGAAAGATTGTACATTGTCGAAGGGATATATATATACATAAAATAACAATTTTTCTTTCGATTGGCGCCGGAAAGCGAGTCGTCAGCACCCGAAAGACGGAAAATTACACGTCGAGAAAAGAGAGAACCGACCACACGCGTATCCACAGGCATCCTTCATTGTCACGAACGTATATAGGGACAAAAAAAAATAATAATGCTGCATAATTGTGATATCACACGATGAACAGAATGGAAGGGGCGAAAATTGTTAAGATCGAGTGAGCAGAACTGTACGATACGTCGAGTGGATGAAGGAAAAAAAATGAAGGATAACAGATGAATACCGACAAAATATACATGGAAGTAATGTTCGCACGTGTAATATACACTTACGTACAAAGAGTGAAAGAAATAATAAGGAAAAAATAAAATATATAGATATATGCGTTGGAGGAGGATTACAGTGAATGCGAGAGACATGCGCATAATAATTATTGTAGTTATAAATAAGTAGATGAAATTTGTAAGAAATAAAAAAAAATGCGAATAAATGAGAAAGACGATGCGCAAACTAATACATTAATGTTAATAACGACAAATGAGCTGAGGCGCAACGTGAATATTATTATTATTATGATTATTATTATGATTATTATTATTATTATTATTATTATTATTATTATTCTACCGAGTAACGAGAATAAACAATATAGACTTTACTTATCTTTAGAGAAAAATTGCTGACATAACAGATATTAAAATATTGAATGAATAAAATAATAAAAAACGGGAAAAACTGGAAAAAACGACCCATGAATTATATATTGTATGAGTACGTGGTTATGTGTGAGAGAGAGAGCGAGAAGTGCGTGTTACAAAATAAAAAATAAAATAGCGAGAATATACAGAGACACTGATACAGACACACACGCATAAATCGGCGCGCAGATGACGAGCAAATAAATAGGTAACACATACACATACACAAGCATACAGAAGCGGAGACGAGAGAATTACGACACAAGCTAGAAAAAGATATATATAGAGGCAGAGAAATACGGGCGCTCGTGGGAAGCAAACCTTAGATTTAACGAAATAAGAAAAAAAAAGTATATTATATAATTACAATACACACGTTGCAACTAGAAGTTATTAATGCAATTTGGAGTTAAATTTTATAACATATATAATAAACGAAGAGTTGACGGATAATATTAAAAAAAAAACGTTATAACCCTATGGCCGAAGGATTGTGCGTCACTTGAAGACTGCATGGATTTTTTTTTTCGGAGAAAAACAAGGCATACGATAGTTCGTTCTCTCTGCATTTTCCTTCTCGTTATCCACTTCACGTTAATGTCATTGTTATTGTTATCATATTATTAAATAATTATAATATTTATACGTATATGTATACTTGGCACGGCGTAAAGAGTATCGTTTATATAATTGGTAATGTTATCCTTCGTCTTCTTTTTTTTAAGTAATACAATAGTATAGTACTGTACATTCTATTATAAAAAGCAGAGTACAATTATATAGTTATACATCCAGATATAACTACGATAGAGCTGTGTACAGTAAGAGAGAGTATATAAAATAACTTGTAATGCTTATATGTACTATTGTATTATCATGTCTATGTATGATTTTTGCTCTTCATTACATCACACTTTAAAATTCACCTGGATTCTTTGAAAAGTAACAAAAAACGAGCTTCGAAGCGAATACAAATTTTGTGTAAGTATATCGTTTTGAAAAGAACGAATGTTCATTTTTTATACCACAAAAATTGTATATTATATATTTGCATGAATTTGGTATCTCTTTGGAAAGTTTTTGCAAAAGTTTTCAATAAATTTAATTATTATTAACAAAAAAAAAGAAAAAAAAAACTGAAAGCATGCAGTTACTATGCTGAACATCGAATTTTGTTGACGAGTTCGAAAAAGAAAAATCACATCACGACCTGGTTTACACAAAGTTTGTATAAAATTATCTATATTGAATAAGCATAAAAAAGACACACTTGGGTACAAACGTTCTGTCTCAAAGCAAATATTTTGTAGATCGACCAGATTTTATACAAAGTTTGTAAGCAACCGCACGCGATTACAAAAGACTTGTGTGTAATTAATGTCTTCACACAACGAAGATGTCTAAAGTCTGCGCGATCCGCGAAACAACAAATACAATAGATCCATCGTGAAATACAATGCGTTTTTGTCCATCGCGTCATACACAGAGTTTTGGCACAAAACATCATTTTCTCCGGTCTTGCAAGCACAAAATTTTCGCGCGACATACGTCATTCACGAAATCTTTCAAGCCAAGCATAATCCTCCGTGCGCAGGGTCTATATATATTCACACGAACGTGCGCATATATATGTAAATGTAGAGCTTGTCGCCGAGGGGGTGAGAAAAGAAAAATCTCGGCGACGAGCGAATATCGTACTGACTATCGAGGGTATAAAGATAACAAAATAAGAAAAAAACACACAGATAAAGAATAAAATAAAAAATTACATCCACTGCGGACAAAATAAGAAAAATATATATATTATATTATTATACCGACACGCACGTTCGCGCGACCAAGTTGATTTAGCTTTAAGATTCTAGTATTCGTAAATCAAGGAAATAAGAAAAAAAAAGAGACAGGCGTTGATATTATTGTCGCATTATCCTCTACGCGATGGTTCCCAAATGGCCGCGCCCGCATATATACCGATTCGCGACATTTTCCTTATTTTTTATCGAATATGTGGGTGAAAGAGCGAGAGAGAAATCGAATTTTCCGCGAGTCGTTACTATAGACACTTTTCTAAAGGAGAAAAAAAAAATATATTATTTTTATCGACGCAGTTTCATTCTAAATTTTTCGAGGAGACAAAAAAAAAACGCGAGTAAGAGAGAGAGAGTGACAGAAAGATACAAACAACAAAAACGGGGCCTTGGAGTTTTCAGTGTTCATTGATTCGAAAAGACGAACGGGGTGGATGATAGAGATAGAGATATATATGTAAATAGATGAAATTGTTGTTGCGATGTGTAAAATACATTGACGAGCGGGTGGCAAAAGGGTAATACGACGCGCGCGGACGGGGGAAACGGGATGAGCTTTGTGAACCATCGCGCCAGGGACACGAGAAAATTTAGACTTATTCACTTTTCATCATTACGTATTTGATAATGAGAAATAATGATAAAAGACATCACTGGATTGCAACAGAGAATAAGAGATAATTTGTTGATTATTATAATATGTAAGAACACGCAGATTGTACGATTGTTCAGTTTCGTTTCGTCGTTATACCTTCCGTTTCTTTACGTACATACACGATCCTTGACTACAACGTGTTTTTAGATTCTTGGCGGTACATTGTAGAGAACTTTTTCCTTCCCCCCTCCTTGAAGAAAAGCGGACGACTGCGGGAGACAAAACGCGGATTTGTACGTGCGCGCATGTGGGACGATTGCATACATATATAAATATAAATATTAATGTTGTTTAAGTGCATTCTAAATTGGACTTTTTGTACCTTTCGATGCGTGGTCGACAAAAAAAAATCTTAGGAATTAATTGACAAAAATTATTATACACTTTACGTGAGAAAGAGATGAAAAAAGGCGAGCAAGCGTAAACGCGCATGCAAATGACACAAAAAAAAAATAAATAAATAAAGAATTAAACGAGAGAAAAAAGATGATAATGTGATCGGCCTGATTTTTAGAGTTTTGCGTATACATTACGATAATATATTATACTACGTGCATTGTTCTATAGATCCTGCGACCCCCGCACTATTTATCATTTCGACTCTTTGTAATAACCCGAAACACGAAATAACAAAGATTAAAAATAAAAATACACACACACACACACAGACGATGCGTATGTGGAGAAAAATATAAAAGTCGAGACGAGAAACAAAAAAAAAACGATAAAAAAACGAAAAAAAATACGAGATAACGATACTATACTCTGTTGATTTTTTTTTATATAATTTTAATCAAAGTTTTGTAAACGAAACAACAATAATTCGTCGTCCCGCGGTGAATCGGTGAATGCTTGAACAAACTATTTTTACGTATGAATTTATTAATTAAAGTATCATATAGATTTGTATTTCGGCTCGTAAACGAGTGTTAATTACCAATAATAATTGTTAAACGGGAAAAACGACGTAGACACGTTCTTCTTCTAAACGGTGGTTTGTTTACCGAACGTTTTCTTTTTTGCGAATGGGGAATAATCGCGCGCGTTCTGTCGCCGACGTGTACATATTTATATATACGATGGTGATTTGCCAACCCGCGACTCCGTTCCTCCTTTTTTTTTCTTTATTATTCTTTTGCGCTTTTATTCACGAACGAGTATATATACACAGCTACACGTACACGCGTAAAAAGAATGAGATATACATACATGTACACACATACACATAGATACATAGACACGCGTTTGATTGAAGTTTTTAAGCGTAGGAGAGAGGAACTTCGGTGCTTTTTTGGGATATACATAATATTGTAGAGAATTATTAAACCGCGTGAGCGAGCGAGCGAGATAGCGAACGAGTGAGAGTGTGAGTGTTTGTGTGAGAGAGAGCTGAGAGAGAAGGACAGTTATATATTATTGCGAACTGATTGTAAGGTTACCTCTACTAGAGAAAAGAAAAACAGAGAAGTGAAACTAAAAAAGAAGTAAACAAATTTCGTCAGAGTATGTAACTACAGCAATTAGACTTATATATATTTTATTTATATTTAATTAGTATTACTTCTAAATGCAATATTAGGTAATTAATATTATACATAATTTTAATCGCCATTATTATTACTATTATTATTATTGTTATCGATCACCTTACTACTACTTTTCACGTACCGCATAATTGCTATTTACCGTTGTATCATCGATCCACGAATTCACACAACACACATATACACGTACACACCTCGCGTATGATGAGAAAATCATTCTCTGCGCGGGGAAAGAAAAAGCTCTCGCCTCTACTGCTGTTTCTACCGACTCATCATCAACCACCGTCATCATCACCATCATCATCATCATCGTCGTCATCACCACCCATCATCGTTCTACATCACTCGAGTCTCCTGATTTTATCTTCGACTACTTCTTCTTCTGTTTCTTTTTTAAGGATTATTACATATCTTATTCGACAATTGCGATCACAAACACATAAACACATACATAGACACCCACACACCATGCTAGATTGTACATACTTTACTGCCGATACATTTGAAAAGGAAAAACGACATTTTGCTTTTATTATGGTAAAAATAAATTCACAATTATTAATAATAAAACTCGGCCGCATCCCTTTCTTTTTCATTTCGTCTAAGACAACATAATAAACAAAGAAAAAAAAAAGTCGACAAAAAATATAATGATATAACATATATATACAAGAACTGATGCTACTTCGTGAGACTGTCGTGGGAGCCTTATATATTGACAAAAAAAAATTATAAAAATATGGAGTTGGTGACAAAAAAAAGAGAGAGAGAAAGAGAGAAAGAACGATGAAAATGAAAACCACGAGACAAATTTCAATCGTTGTGTATACGCGCATAGACGATCGTTTCGGGGGGCACGATGATAAGAGAACGATGAGGGAAATGAGCAAAAAAAAAGAAGCTATGAGGATGGAAAAAAAAATTCATTATTTCTTAGGGGGGTCGCGGATTAAGACTGCTGCTACTTCGAGACTCATTGTGATATTAAGATGAAAAATAAAAACAAAATATTAATCGTGAATTAATCTAGTAAAGTGCACGATATATCCGATGGGTGTGACACTCTTTTACATTTGCGTTGATTTAAAAAAAAAAATAAATAAATAAATAACGACGATTAACAAGGAGACGTTTGTTTTGCACTTCAATCCCGGAATATCAATATATACGTATATTAGTTACTTTCGACGTCGGTAACGTTAACGATACATTTTTGTAAGTATAAAACGATCGAATAAAAATAAAACACGTAGCAGACCTTCCCGCTACATTAACCGGTCTGTCGCGATACGTACGTATGATTTTCATTGAGGTTTCATCTTTAGATTGTAATCACAATGGTACTGATTGCCTCATGCGAAAATAGACGAAAATCCGTTATTGAAACAATGTTGAACCAATGTTAACAGAAGGAAAAGTACAGTATTACAGATATCTATTAGTAAGGAGAATCGATACATTGCGTATGTCATTAAATTGATTGAGAGGTTCAATTATGTTTCAGTACTGGTGCATAACCATTTTTCGCATGAAACGCATTTTTTTATATAGACTCTCCTGCAACTTATTCTTTGCATTATTTATTTCCAAGAACGCGCGAAACTTCTCTAGAATCGTGGTTGTAACATAGCTATACATATTAACGTTAAATTTAGATTTTATTATAGGAAAGTAGCATGATAAACTTTTCCATTCGTGCGGTGACTTATACTTGCTGACTAAACCAAACAATATACGTATACTCTTTTTCTTTAGAAGAAAAGAAATCCGCTCGTCACATACAGAACAACCTATATAAGATATAACAAATGCATCGCCCATCAAACTTCATCGCCACGACGATTTGTTTCGTTGAGACAAAAAAAAAAAAATAAACAAACCATCACGCCAGTCGTTGTGTTGTTACTATTATCGAATAGCGGTACATAGGTATGAAAAAAAATTAAAAAAAAACAAAGAATACAAAATAGAACACGTTCTCACTTCTACGATATATGTAATATAAAAACCGAGAGAGAGAGAGAAAAAGAGGGGGGACAGCATTTTTCGACTAATCCACTCACCGAGATTATTACCTGTACCAAGTGAATTACCGATGCATGCAAGAGAGAACGACTTGGCAAAAGCATATAATGTGTGTGTGCGCGCGCGCGTAGTTAACGACAAGTTTTCTCATGTACACCATACATACACAGACACAGGCTCGAAGGAATGAGAAAAACACAGAAAGGAGAAAAATATATGATATGATGATATACGTCTGCGACATCAAAAACCGAACATCGTTGATTTACACTTGCAATATACAAGAGGAAATAATGAAATATAATGTAGATGCATTAAAATGTAGAAATAAATTACAGCATCGTCAAAACCGTAATGATTATAAACATTTTCCCTATAATACGACATTGTAGTAGTCGACGAGAGTCACACACACACCCACACACACACGCATACACAGTTCGAGTGGTTCCGGTGATTATTGAGGTGGAAATAACGCTTTGAAAAGAACTGATATAAGGCCCACGGACCTCTGAAAATCCAAATTTGACAAGCCTTCCTTTTTTGATGATATAGTCTTATTATTTTATTGATTATATTAGAAGATGAATATAATGCTTTATTTTTGTTATAATTGTCCAGTTACTTAATTACAACTAGCGTAGAGTAATACCTATGTTGACTAAAGCACACAATTAGATTTTTGAAACAAATTTTTAGTGGTCCGTCCTTTCACGAAAAATTTCAGTAAACGTAGCAAACTTTCTTCTGCGTAGGACAAATTTATTCAAGTTCTGATTCACATACTTAAAAGTATTTTCCTAAATTTTTGTTTACGAGGATATAAACATTAGAGATGAGGAATGTTGCTATCTATAAGTATAAGAAAATAAAGCAAACGCAGTGGGTAAGTGATAGAGAGAATAAAAAAAAAGAGAGACAGAAAAGTTGACGCCTTGATAAAACCACAATAGGTATATTTTTTACTCGTGCTCAAGGCATTATAAGAAGTATATAAGTAAAAAAAAGACGCTATAAAAGAACAAGGAAGGAGTAAACTCGACACCCACACGTACATAGACACTCGACGCACTGTAATAATCACGACAAAGAAAAAAAAACAGTTGCACACCGACGTTATTTATCGAAACGAAGAAGTTCACAGTTCAAGTATAAATAATTATAAAAATAAGAGGCATCGATAAACATCAACATTCTATAGAGTAAATTTAGCAAATAATGGATGATATATATACATTTAACGTACACACAACACAAGCGCGATATATATATTATATATATACATAACTTGTATTTTTCAGCAAAAAGTAACAAAGTAAAGTATAAACGAAAACAAAAACAAGACAGAGAAAAAGAGAAAGAAAGAAAGAGAAAGAAGGAAATAAAAAAAAGCGAAGTAAAGATAAAGATTAATATACGTAGACTTGTAATATTACAGAAGCAAATATTTACATACCCGTACTCGCGTTTTAAATAAAAAAAAAAACAGAGCAGAAGAGAAGGTAGAGCGAGAGAAAGAAAGAGCGAGAGAGTGTGAGAGAGAGAGAGAAAGAGAGAAAAAAAGGGTAATCACAGAGCTCGCGTCGTATAAGTGTATATCTCGAGAAGGGGATAATATACCGTCATTTATTATTGCCGATGATGATGATCGTACCGCATGTATATCAAATCCAATTTTAGCAATAATTTCACACATATGGGATCTTATAGTTTACTTTGTTCGAGGATCTTACTATAAACACTTCATACCTTTAACGCGCGTTTTAAGTAAAAAAAAAAATAATAATATAAAAAAAAAATAATGAAACTGAGATGAAAAAACCATGATGCGTGTATTAAGGTGCGACTTTAATAAAGTACTGCTGTTTGAAAAAAAGGCCAGTGTTCTATGTCGTTATTTAAAACTGACCATTTTCGATCAATCATTATTCTGTTGTTTATTTGAGAAGACGTATATATAGAAGTCATTGAAGACTTTAATATTTAATTTGAATACGTTATACAAATATAATACTGTTATCTCTTTGAAATAAAACTATTGTTTTATATTTTATTTTACAAAATAAACTTCTAATAAACGATATAATAAAATAGAATTGAAAGATTCGTTTATTTTGACGTTATCATTTTTATAAAGATTATATATTCTTCAATGCTTAATGAGCGTTCGAATTTTTTTTAGAGCATAGAACAACTACTACAGTTGTAACTGTATACATGGTAATTATTTATGAGAAATGATCAATGATAGAAGATGTTTTATCTATAGAAAACTATCTAAATTTCTTCTGAATGAATTCGTAGGTATACATGAAATTCATCCAAGGTAAGTATCTTATACGTTAAATTATATTATAAATTCCTACATTAAGACTGCAATTGCAAATCAATGCTTGAAATCAGTCCGCCACACTGAATGTATTATTTTAAAATTCCCATTTTCAATAGTATTATTACAAAAAAAAAGATATAACATTTAGTTGAACCTTCAAATAATTATCACCGTACACAAAATTTTAATAATCGCTCAACGCAAAATGTAAATATAAGCAATGATTCTGCGACGTTGAATCATCACCTCAGGCATCAAAATTAACATTAGGTAACGTGCTGTCGACCGTTAATTACAAGAGGCTTGTTACTTAATAATTTCTTTACTTTATGTTATTTATACTAATGCATTTCTACTTGGGCACCTTCCTTATTATTAAACTAATTTTTAACAATTTCTTCAATATTCTTTTGTATACTGTCCGCAAACAGAAATTCCATTCTATATAAATTAATGTATTCTAATACCGTGACATGACAATATCTAATATTCACTTTTCCCGATATCATATAATTTCGATATTTCACATTCGCGCATCGGTCATATTGGTTTTCAATTTTACTACCTATATATAAATACAAAAACAAAACTTCAACGAACCGCATTTCTTAACTTATAACTTTAGGCCTTTTTCCACAACCTCTTTATCAGCCATACTAAAAAACCGAGACTCAATTTTCGAAAAGGCAAGAAAAAAAAATGGTCCACACGACGAACCCTACCAGAAACAATCGTCACAACAATGACAACAACGACAGGGCGAGCGTGGACGAGCCGCGGCGAAGACCTACGACGTGTCGCACGAGTACGACAACCTGAATCGGCGTCAGAAAATATACAAGGGGTGTGCTAGAAATGATGTTGGAAAACGAACGAAATGTGTTCGTTTGATTTGGGATGATTATTATGGCAGGGATATGCGTTAGATAGCATATACCCTGAACCCCCAAGGTTAATATTGTAATAACACATAATACATCATTACATATGTAGAGATTTTGTAGACAATGATTGGATTTTACTTTTATTGTATTTTAATTATGGAGATGGAATAATATTGCGCGTAATTGACAATTTTGTACGGATTAACTATATAATTAATGCCATACTTTGGATAATTTTATTGATAATTATAACAAATGTTTAGTAATTGGAAATGTATTTTTACCGGAAGTAAAGAATCGTGTATTGCGTATCACAATGAGAAATCAATAAAACATTTGAGACAAATACTTGTTTTGTTTTTTAATACAAAGTAGAACGCTATAAGGATTAAATTGTATCATGTCTCATCTTAGAAATGCATCATATATCTAATTTTTATTAAGTCGTGTAATAATGTTGAAAACTTTTTAAATGGTAGAAACGGTCGCGCTAAAATTTTGCTGGTATATAAGAGAAAGCAGAAAGAATCTGACAGAGTATCTTGTTATTTGAAATTCAAGAGAATCGTTAGACGCCACGGAAAAGTAAATAAAAGGGCAGTTCGACTCTGGTAACATTCTCATTTAACTTTCGAGCGTCTAAGAATTGACTACTTGAGAATCAAACATTTAGTCAACGGTCATCAGCCATCAGTAAAAAATAACGGTCGAAATTTCGAACGTAAAGGTAAGTTTAGAATATGGTTACTTGCATAAAATGACTTTATTATTTTTTTCTTGAATTTTTTAATAGATTATTAGACTTTTCAAAGCAACAAAATTAATAAACTATAAATGACAAACTAATTCTCAAGAACTTTATTTAATTTCTCATTTATCTCTTTGCAGCGATATCGTCATTTCAATCAACCGTCGAATTTTGATTATCACCCGCAAATGGTTCGTATAAACACACAGCACCTCGAACGATTTCTATTGAATATTACTCTAACACCACCACGATCTGTCCCTTTCAGCCAGCCGAGTCAAAACGTTTTCGACAGAAAAGGGGGTCGCAACGTCTTCAAGAGGCAAGGAGGTTGCAAGGTCAACGCCAGGCAGACCAAGCCTTCCGCGGCTATACGATGGGTTATCGGCCGATGTATATACGCCGAAACGAGTTCGGCATCCTGGAGATCACGCCCACGAAAGGTCCAGGGATGATACCAGTAGAGCACGTGCTCGCGTTTCGCTTCCCGCCCGAAATAGCCGAGCCATCACTGGATATGAACAATATGGATTTGTTGATGAGCTTTGCCGATATCATACCAGGGCTATTAATGCAGCGGCTGATCGAGTTAAGGCGCCACAACGTCGACTTGAACATGATCCTACCCATGCCCGTCTGGCTCGCAAAAATGCTCCGGCGGGGCCGGACGGCGCCCGACATCCAGATTCCCCCTGAGTTGCCCTTGACGCTAACTGCACCAGCCGTATAATGCGTCGACTCTGGAATGAGCTCCAGGGTGGCGTTGCCTGGATACCATCTTATCGCAAGTGCGCACCTGAAGCCTGAAGAGGAGGCGAAGTCATCCCGTGCGGCCGCAACGGGTGACCAATAACACAGATGCTTTGTTCGCTTCGTATATGGAATCGCTGGAGAATTGTACATGTCGATGAAGGAAGAAGCCTAGTTTTTAATACATTGACGTATAAGTATATGTTTGTGTTCGTGTTAAGTTTGGAAAAGTGCTGGAGAGTGTTGAAAATCTTGAGGTGAATCTGCGAGATTAAAGTGACAATTTTGAAATATGAAATTTTTCTGTACTCACTTTTACTGTGTGTATGTTTTTTTGTATTAGTATAGTACAAATTTGTCATATAAAGTAAACGAAATAGACTGAGCAAAACATTCCAAATAATAGAGGACAAGAGACTTATATAGGATGTAGAAATAGTTTTAAAACTCAAGAAAAGATATACTCTGAATCAAAAGTAATAAAACGCGTGATCGAATGTGCTTGAGTGTACTCTCCAAATATAAAATAGTTAACGATATTTCAGTAGTCATAATTGGCTTACTGTAAAATAATATAGTTAGCCACTATCTTTGTAGTAAATACGTAATAACTGCTGAAATATGGTAAACGTTGAGTATTTTTCATTTGGTGAGTATAGAGTGAAGTTAAATAATGATAATATTTAAGCATTTAAATATAGATGCTTTAGATCGCACCAAAACAATAGTAGTAGGAACAAACAAAACTTTATTAATAAGAATTGTATAATAGTAAGTATTATACTTATACAGTCAATTTTAAAACAATTTAGATATAGGTAATTATAGGATTAAAAATCACGCTGTGCCGAGATTTTAACTGAGGTGACGAACAAATTCCGACTTAATGTTATGTAAAGTATGCGAGTGCGTATTTTTAAAATCAATTGTCAATTTTATTGTCAGTGTCATACTAGTTTTAATAAGTAATTCTTGTCTCATCCTATTGGAAACGTGTATTGGTATCGTGTATTGAAGTGGCGATTTTTACAAAGCACTGTGAAAGAATAAAAAATAAGAAAATGTAATTGTTGTGTTTCTCTTATTTCCCCATGAGGTCATAATAGTAAATGTCTATAATTCTTGTCTATTTTAAACGCTAAATTTGACTGTTTTCTATAGTGTATCCGTCTATCTGTCTTAGGTTAGTTTTGTATGACTGTAATTTATAAGCATGACTGGACGAACGAACGAATGTGACAGATGAATGCGTCA
>UCWB01000504.1:0-22339 GCA_900474355.1 Torymus geranii | reverse complement strand
AAAAAATTATTTGACGTACTTTATGAATTCTCTTTGAGAAAGCATTCTGCTAAAGCAGTTAGCAGCGGTTTTTTAATGATTTAGGTTTTGTTGATGATTTTAATTATGGATGGAAGTGATATTTTTTTAGAACGGGTATAACCTTGTTTTTGTTACATTCCCAAGATATTATTGTTGTTAGTTGTTATTATTATTATTGTTGTCGTAAAAAGTACTAGAATAAATGTTATGCGTACTTATAATGGATAAATAATGAAAGTAGTTATTATTTAATACTTGAAAGTGCGGTAATTGATTTTTATAAAAGTAATGAAGGTATAAATAATTATTAATTTTTAATTAATTAAAACTATTTTTTACAAAGATAAAGCCTTATAACGTTGAAAATTTCCAACCGTATATGTTTTCCAACACACAAAACGAAACACATCCGCACTGTAGTAAGTACAACGTCAAAATACTGTATAACATCTCCATTCCAAGACGAATGGAAAAACAAAGATTAGCCGATCAATCTCCCGTCAATTCCTCTCCCAAAAAAACCGGCGTTCTCAAAGACACGACTCGCACTTCAGCGACTCCGTGTAAAAAAAAAAACAACAACCGATTCGCCGCCTGCACACAGCTGACAAGGCCTCGCGCGCATGTACAAAAACAGCACGCGAATCCATCACAACAACACTCAGCTGCACACAAGCCATCGCCATTCATACCCGCTATAACACAGCGATAACACTAGATTTTTCCGCACAGAATCGCACTATCAATAACTCGTCTCTCTCTCTCAGAACAACATCGCGTCAATAATCTCATTAACGCTATAGAGATGTGCTCATCTAGGCGCCATCAGGGACGCGTGATTTATACGATGCGATGCCCTCAAGAGCCGCGAGCCGATTGTAAGGCGCGCGGGAGAGGTCAGCTGCATGTTATCTCGGCTAGAGGTCAGCTGTGAGCAGAGTATATGCGAGATGCGGAAAAGAAGAAGGAGAGAGAGAGAAGTTTGATTGATGGCTGATGGTGGTGGTGGTGGTATTGTGTGTCACGGCCGGTCGTGGATTTTTGAGGAGGCTTTTTTATTGTTCTTGAGGGATTTTTAGGCTCGGGGGGTGACGGCGTGATGGATGGACCGAGTGCCGGATCGTGTCAACAAGTAACGGAACCGCGTGGAGAAAATTTTTTAGATTTACAATCGGTCCCAAGAAAGTTCTGTGCATTATCAATATTGGTATAGTTTCATAAGGAATTACTAATTCGATAGTAACAAAGCACGATCTTGAAATACATACGCTAATTCTATTTTATATACTTTTACCATAGTAAATTATTTATCAAGCGAACGAAATCAAGCGACAACAAACCTATCACAGCTATCAATCCATGCGCGCACAACCATTCTGTCCACGCACATATCCGCGTTAAAAAAAAATCCCCATCGTTTCACCTCCGCGCAATCTATAAAAAAAAGCAAAAACGGGAGAGAAAAAAAAAAGCTTGCGTAGTCGCCTCATCCGGCGCGGCGATCTCCCCCCGCGCGTAAAGCTAACAAGCGGCCATCCGTCAAACGAGGCGTGCGCATCGACAACAACACTCCACTGCGTGATGCGCGCGAAAAAAGAACTCTGCACACCGGCTAGAGCGACGGCGGCAAAAAAAGCGCAGAACCGTGGCGTTTTCATAAAGCATAATTGCCATTAATTCGCAATCCAATTACGAAGACGGCGGCGGCGACGGCGATCCAATTAAAACGGCGGTATATATATATATAACCGCCACCGCCGTTGCTGCTGGTCGGTACATACATATAGGGGGAGGCTGCTGGCGCGGCTTTTACGTGCGTGCGTCGGAATCCGCCGAAGGTGCACGGCACACGTGTAGTATGTACCTATAGGTACGGTCGCGTGAGAACGATGAGGAGAGAGAGGACTTTATTGGGTTAAAAGGGCTTGTCGCGTGCGACGCGGCCGTCATCGCCGCCAAGAGAGGAGAGGAATTTTTCCGCGCGTGCGAGCTGGATTATAGATATATATATAGGTATGATCGCGAGAGTTATGAAGAAGTTACGTGTGTGTTGGTGTACGCTGCTTTTTCGTAAGTTTTTTTTTTGGGAGCCGGAACCGCGGTATACTTATAATCGCTCGGATGGAAAATCATTTTTATGGCATTGGCGTGAGCCATGCGTTTGAAACGTTTCGTGATTTTACGAGAGCTGAAGGGAGAAAAAGGATTTTATTTTACCCACCTCGCTACACTCTATCGCGCGTATTTTCTTTGTATATATATATAGTTTTTTTTATCATTACGTATTTTATTATTGCGCTGTGTAATGGAACGGCCGAAACAACGCGGCGTAAATAATTCGATGATGGAAAAAAAACAACAAGCGAATTTAATTTCCATAAAATCATTTATTTTATTATACGTATGTATGTATATAGATCCACTCGTGTTCACTCCACGTGGAAATTTCATTAGCCACGGAATCGCTCGCCCGCGTCAATTACGGTTATACTTTGGCAAATTAAGTGTTCTGAAAGAACGATATTCATCTCGAAACGTGGAAAAAAAGAGAGAAAAAAAGAGGAGAAACGCAAAATTACGCGCGACTTATTACCGGTTTTTCCGGGCGGAATTCGCGCCAGATTTACGAAATCCGACCCAGCCAGCCGGGCGCGAGTGCGTGCATGCGCGCGAAGTTACGAGAGGACAAAAGCCGCGCGTAAAATAAAATGAGCGACGAGGGGGCGACCGAGCCGGAAGACAGCGCAGAGAGAGAGTGTGGAAAAAGGGAATCCCAGTGTATAGGAGAGTAGAGGGTACACAGGCTGCTAGCACGGCAGAAAGGTGGATGAGATATAGGCGAAAGTAGGATGGATTGATGTAAAAAGGGGTACATGTGAGAGCGGGAATTACAGGAATATTTTTCGAGATTTTCGAGAGATTAAAATTTTGATTCTTTTGTTGCTGAAACGCGCGGAATCCTATATATAAAATGTAACGCGAGGTCTGTCTGCTGCTCTTTCACAAAGGGCCAAATGAAAGCCGGCTATTTTTAACGAAAATATTTTTCCACGTAACAAAAATGTTTCGAAAACCGCGTTAACAACTATAAACAACAACTCGGCCATAAAAGCATACAAATATATATACAAGAAAAAAAAACATGACATATATAAAAGCCTAGTTCTACAGACAGAACGCATTTTACATTTCCATCATCGTCCCTCACCACACCGCCAAAAATCAATATCGCTCAAAAAGCACGCATACACACACACACAGAACTCCACACTTGGCCGCACTACAAAACGCTCACTCGCGTTGTAGACTCTTGAAAAAAGCTCCAGCCAGCCAGCTCATAGAGAGGAAAAAGGCCTGAATGGAAAAAAGCTGCAACGGCAGCCACCACGGCCGTAGTACTACTACTACCATAGTACGCTAGTAGTAGCTCATCGTGGAGTTTTCATTAACGGAAAAGCGCAGCCAGCTTTTCCCGAGGCTGCTGCTGCGCCCACTCGACTCCCTCGCTGCAGCCGAGCCTACTACTACTTCTCTTTCCCGCGCATATAGCGCGCGGTATACGTATACGGTGTATGTATATATACACGCGGCTGGAAAAAAACGGAGAAGGTCAAATGCAATTTAAGGCGGCTGCTGTGGTGGTAGCAGCACAGCTCGTTAGTCGGCCGAGCGAGCGCGCGTTTGATTTCGTTTTTATTGGAGCGGAGGAAAGTTGGTCGGTTCTTTTTTCGTGTGTATGTATAGTGGTGGAAAAAAAAGTTCGGCGAGTTGTGAATGCACGGTTTAATTAATATTTCACGATGCGGAGGGCACAAGGGTGGAAAATTTTCTACGGATGTATAAATGCGTTAGTGCATGTTGGGATAGGGCGCGGTGGCTGATTTTAAAAAAGGCCGGGAATAATTGAATGTGGCGTGTGATAATTTGAGCGTATAATGCGAGCTCGCGCGATTGATAAAAGTTGTGTACTGTAAAATATAGATAAAATATTTCAAACTTTTTTTCGTTTGGAAGTCTTTAGTTAAACATAATTAATTTTACACTACCGCTACGTGGACTAAAAATTTGCCTTCAAAAAATACACTTTACAAATTAAATGAACTTGAAATTATCCGTCGAATTTACACATCCAAATCGCCGTCTAAGCACATTATATAAATAAACGTTTAATATACCTTCAACAACCGCAACACCTCTCCTTACAAACAATAACCAATTAAACTTCACCAACGCATCTCTCTCTCTCCCTCACTTTCTCCGCACCTGCACGTGCAGCGCGCATCCAGCACAACTCTTATACTACTATACGAACACGAGGATAGGGGAGACACAGCCAAACGACTGACTGCACGCATATGCGATGCAGTATTCCAGCGTCGCCGCACGGCGTATAATGCGCGCGCTTGCGTTATAAACTTCCACGCGCTTCGGTTTACGACGACGCGAAATTCGCGGCCGCACGCGCCGAATATTTCACGAATTACGCGGCTTTACGAGCGCATAAGTGCACGCACGCGGTAGGGCTCTGCGTTTCTGTGTACATTGAAGAATACACGCCACGACGAGTGTTGTATGAAAGAGTAAATATTTAAGAACGAGTGCACCGCATGCAGGTGTGTGCTGCGGCCGCTAGTATATGTAGAAAGAACAGAGAGAAGGTGTGCGGCTGGTGCTCGTAAAAAAACGTCGCAAAGCGCGCGCGATCTCTTGAAACGCGAGCGTTATATACGCGCGGGAAAAAGTTTTTCACGGTTTACGCGCGTAGTAGTAGCGGCGCGCCCAAGGGCTCGTGCACTCGCGCGAAGGGAGAAACGACGGAGGGTGGGCACACATATATATATACGCGCCATGCTCTTTCACTCATCTTTTTCTTCTCGTTCACGGTGAGAGAGAGAGAGAATAAAGTTAACGCGAGAAGAATGGAATGGTTTTCGGCTCTATATTTCGAAAAAAAGGTTGGAAAAAAGATCATATCGTTCTATGAGCCCATCTTTTCCGAAAATATCGTTTTTCGATTCTATAAAGCATAAAAAGCGAGAGAGAGAAGGTTGGTCTGCTGTATTCAGAGACTCGGTATAAGCGAGAGATTGATTCGGTTATATTTTTGGGATCTCTCGATATGTACGTTTTGTAAAAACGGCTTTTGGTTGTATAGTGTGTAATATCGATCGGAGCCTCTAACTCGTGAACTTCTGTAAATGTTACTCTGGAAACTAAACTATACATTTTTAAGCATACACGTACCTCCGATAACACTAGCCATGCAATATTCGAGAACATCCCCAAGAAAAGTAAAAATTCGACTACTGTACATCCCATCCCCGTGAAAGATATATAAAATTCGATTCCGCCAACTTTCGCCGTGTCGTCCCAGCAGCAGCAGCAGCAAGATCGCCGGTGCAGGCGGGTCAACGACCTTTCTCAAACTCTCCTCGCAAAAATCAAACAACCAAAAAGCTACTAGCTATACTACGCGACTAGAGATAAAAACTGAAACTCCGTGAGCGCGCAAAAGTGCGCAACAGAACTCGGACCCGTGTCCATCGGCTGAAAGTTTCTCTACTCTCACCCCCCAGGCGAAGTTGTATATATATATATATATATACACGAGCGCAAAGCGCGATAAGGAGAACACCGGCAGCGTGAGTTTCATAAACTAAGTCCCGGGGACAAACGAATTGCGCGCGTGCGGCTGTTGTGGATTTCTTGTTTCTCTCGCGCGAGCATGAGGAGGAGTAGCTCTATATATATAGCTGGAGAGTACAGCATAAGGTGTCCGCTCTGATTTATATCGCAAACGGGGGCTGCTACGCGACTTGGAATTGAAAATTAAGCAATTTTTTGTCGGAGTTGGTATAATTGTTTTAGTGTTCTGCATTTCTCAAGCTTTCTTGTACATTAAAGCATTTTCATTCAAAAACGTGAATTCAATCCAGAAAAGAGCTCCACACATAATACCAATATAGAAATACGAAAATATTATCATCCCAAGTATTGACGCGCCTCCTTTAACCTCTCCTCCGACACTATACAAAACCTAGCACATATACGTTACAACGGGCCGGCAGCTACATAGCATTCGATTTCCAGTGAAATCGGAAAGCAAGAGAGAACCCAGCCATCAGTAAGAGGGAAAAAAAATCGATACCACGCGCGCGCGCTCGCCCCGGCGAACAAACCGAAAAGCGGGACGACGCGAGCAGCTCCGCTACTACTATACGGCAAAAAGGAAAAACATACACGTGAAAGAGAGAGAGAGCTCTTTATCACAGCCGGAATCGCTCGAGCAGAACAGACAGCAGCGCGTATATACTAGGCCGAGGGAAGACGCGAGAGCGCGTAGTACTACCGGTAGTACTACTACTACTACTACTACAGTGTGGCAATCAGCCGGCGCGACACCATTCTTCAGGCCCTCTCGCTCGGTTTTTCTATACACTGCACGCGGCTGCTGCTGTCTGTCGCGATGTCGCAGGGAACAATGCGGAATTCCGCTACTATCGCTCGCGTATACCCAAGAGCGATAGGCTATATGCACGTGTGTCTGTCTGTGTGTATACGGTTCGAGTTTTGTAACGATGGCGTTTGTTTACGTCGTCGGGGGTTCTCTTTCAGATAGCATTCTTTTGTCGTTACAGAGAGTAGTAGTACCGGCCGGCCTTTTCGGAGGTTCGGTTTTGATAATTAGCCGAGCGTGTAATGGCTGATAAGAAGCATGGCACATGACTGCGAGCCTCGCGAGAAGGTGTATTTAATTGCGAGACGAAGCGTGCGGTACAGTTGCAGAGAAAAACAATAAAATAGTACCTGGGGATTATTGAAATTTTCGCGTGGCGAGAGGCTGCGGAATCGAATAAAAAGTGTAGGTTCATTGTTCGAAAATGCCATTTTAATATATGAAGTATTTCAGTGATGGGAGGGATTTTAAGGTAGAATATTTTAAAATATTATTATAATAATTAATGCTATGTAACTGGCGCAGAGGCATATGGTGCGAGAGTGAAATATTCGAGGATGAATTTTTTAAGAAGAGAAATGTGTGAGAAAATTCCAGAAATACGTAGTTAATAACGTAATATGTAAGGTATTCTTAATATCTGCCGGCTGAATTTGTAATTAAATTCATCCAACGTAATATATGGTAAAGATATAAAAAAACAGGAATATAAGATTGACTAAACTACATATTTTATCCCACCCCTACGTTCAACAAATTCGTCCAAAATCCTAAAAAAATACGCTCTCTCCAAGCTTCCGGGTACCAGATCCTCTCGGGTACCACTTACACCGCCCCCCTGATTCCCCTTACCACCCACTCCTTCTCATCCCCCACTCTCCACCCCTATTTCCAAAACCGCATTCTCATCGAAAACCACCTTTTTTCCACTCTTGAAAAAAGAAAATAAAAAAATCCCTTCGCATAACCCTGCAGTACACTACCCTACAGTACTACCCGCGCATCCTACGCCGCTGCGGGCGGGAAACCCATCCCAGACAACTCCCTCTCTCTCTCTTCCAGCGCCCGCGCGAGTAACCGGAGAGTACGCGGCAGCCAGCCAGCCAGCCGCTTCCTCTTTGCGCGCGCGAGCGCTGCAGCGCACGTTCGTAGCCATGGCAATATTGATCGGGACCGTGGCGCGCCGCCGCCGCCGGCCGGTCGAGCAGAAAAGCCGGCTGGCGGCGCGCCGTATATGTATGTGCAGCCTGTGTGTAAGTTCCGCAGGGTGGTTGCGATGTAACGCGAGCGAGAAAGGGAGGCAGCCCTGGCTTCCCAACGAGGTTTCGGGGACGCGCTCATGCTGGATCAACTGCTGATGCTATGGTTGGGATCCGCTGAGGTGGCTATACTGCTGGTTTTTGAGAACCGAAGGGGTGGTGATTTTTGACGGTTCACGATTTTCGAATGGGTTTTGTGGATTGGGGATATAGGTTGATAAAGGGTTATGGTGGTGGAGAGAGATTTTTCTGAAATACGGGTTCTGCATATATGAATGTCAATATGTGCATAGGTAGAAAAGGAATATTATGGTTCTGCTGTAGCTTGTTTGCCGAGCGAGAAAATATTTTAACGGCCGTGATGGTAGCATTATGAAATTTTGCTTTTTTCGTTTTAGCATTATATAATGTATAGTTTTGTACTAAATATTATTTTGACGATCAAATGCACGTGCAATGGTTTTTGCTCGGCGTACGTTTTTAACATGAAATTCGCAAGAAAATATAATTCAGAAGTTTCGGTTTCCCACTCACAAGCATTACCAACTATAATATATTTGTATATAAATTGTTATAACATTTATAAGCTTATAATATGCCATTATCGCGGAACCAGATGTACTTTTAAATCTACTAATAACAATACTGTTAAAATAATAATATACTCTTAATTATTTCATAAGGCTTACAAATTATTTACTTGTAAATATAAGAGAAATAGTGACGTATTCAACGCCGAGACTAATTAGTACACATAATCCATACACAGCTTCTCATTATTATATTACAGCAAATACATTCTCTCCAATCGTATATATTTTTATTCGAGCGTAATATTCTCTCGCTCCAGCTTTACATAAATGATAACAATACCTCTACAGTTCTTCTCCTCATTCCGTGCGCATATTCGCGCAAATTACAATTCCCGGAAAAATGTAACGCCGCATACACAAAACACTGTACCGTGTTAATTAAGAAAAGTGCTTTTTACAACATTTTTAATTCAATTAATCCGCTATTCGTATACTACACTCTTCGGCGCATCATAAAACATTGCGCTTTCGTGCCACTCCTCCGTATAAAACCATTAAAAAAGCAGCGGCAGCAGCAGCACACACTCTTACACAACTCTCACCCTCTCATCCGTTCAAACAAAAGACACACACGCATCGCTTCTCTCTCTCTCTCACTCTCTCTCTCTCTCTCTCTCTCTCTCTCTCTCTCTCTCTCTCTCTCTCTCTCTCTCTCATCAATTTATTCGACTCGTGCGCCGCCGCCTCTCGTTTCAAAGGATCCCGCCGCCGCTACGTGTGCAGTGCAGCAGTAGCGCAAACTTTAATAGAGCCGGCCGCTCGATAAAACAATTTTACGGGTCCATAATCTGCATATGCAGTGCGTGCGAACACGGCTACGTGTGTGGGTGCGTTTACATGCGATGCGTGTATACAGTATAAGACGTGTATACGCGAGTGTGTTGTACGATGCGGAACGGAGCTGACGACCCTCGTGCAGTGAGTAGCGCATATAGAGTGGTGCGAGTGTGTAGGCGGTTTTAGGGAGTAGAGAAGAGTAGGGAAGTTGGTTTTGAAATTGTTTTCTAATGGATTTTATATAGTGGTGGAGTTGTGTATAAAAAAGTATATTAGATGTTTCGATTCCATGTAAATGAATTTTTATTCATTACTTCCCTGGTGAAAATTCGTCTATGCGAAATGGCCAAGAAGTTAGAAAATAGAGCTAGTAAAACTTGCTAATTAATGGCTATAATGTAGCCATTTTCTAACTAACAAAACTAGCCAACTATAATTATACCTTAAATATAGTCAAGAACAAACTTGTGATTGTCTTCGAAAAACTCATTCTATTTTTCAATCTATTAAATGGCCGAATAATAGGAGACAAAGCGTTTCATCTAGAACTAGAAACTGGACAAGAGAAATTCCCATTTTATAGCAAGTGTCTAATATAAATGGTCAGTTGTTAGCTATAAAATGTTTTGGAACCCTGGTGGGTTGCTGGTTCTATTTTCATCGAAAACTAGTATTTCAATCTGTTATACATGTTATAATGCAACTTTGTAAAATACCATGTAATTTCTAAATATCTGGAGGCTTTAAAACTTTTACCTCGCCTATATATCAGTCATATCAATATCGCTCGCGCCCCGGAACCTCGAGAGAGAGAGAGCTTTATCACGTGCCATAATTTTAATGAAGATATTTGTTACGCTTTCCAAATGAAGCGTATATTTAACATTAATTCGTTATGTTGCTATATGCATGCATATAACGCGCCCATTTTCATCCATATCTGCGATCTTATCCGCGCGCTCTCCCATGTCTATCCTAGCTCAGGGGCAAAATGCAGATTAGTATATATAGCGGGCCCGAACATTGGTTTATTATCAGCGCGGCGGCGGTGATTACACGTTTCGCGCGGATTATGTAATAATTATTGACCCGCTGGATTAATGTTTACGAGGGAAATTGATAAATTATTTCACTATTGGTGTATGTTTATATACTTGCAAGGAAAAGCGTATCTGCTAGTATGTAACAAAAATTCTATCGAATATACATTAAGCAAAGTAAATATTCACGATCACGAAAAAATTAAATGTATATTTAAAGTCGCCGGGGGATCAGTCTTTGAAAAACTCGCGCGCACGTGTGCTCATGTTTGATCGAGCGCCATAACCGTACACACACACGCGGCTAACTCGCACGATCGTTTGATACGGACAGCAAAGCGCCGGGGAATTCATATATACATATAAGCCTATCGTAACGCAGTCATTTTCGATTATGCTATACTCGCCCGCGCACGCGTGCATTTCCATATAGTTAAGCTCGCGTGCGTGCGACCGCGCACCACACACACCCCCGTTTTACAATTAACATTTTTTTTTTCTTTTTTGCTTGCCGTTCATTCTTTATTCTTGAATGAACGGAGGGGTGGTGTGGCGATTCAGAAATTGCTCCGTGGCATGTGCGCATCGTGTGTGAATTAAAATTACGCTCGTATATAGAGTTATACCTTATTTTTCGACGAAAATGAATGGTTTTAAAAATTTTATCGCGGACTGTACGCCATTATTACTCGGTTGAATCAAACTGTAAAATTTATATTTTCGTATATAAAATTGCTATCTTGCTTATACCATTTGTTAAAAATTCATTCCATAAAAAGCATGCGCAGTTTTATATGTAATCACTACATCTATCGGCAATATTTCTAAATGTAACGAAATAACTACCAGATTGTATACAAATCCGAGCCGTAATAATTCAATCCCCGCAATAAAAATGTAAAACGGAACACTTCAATCAGAGAAAGTCATTACAACGAGCGCATGGACGCATAAAAAGCGAGAGCGAAACAAAGTATCGCCAGGGCGAATCTCCTATGCTGCTTTTACGGCCCTCGAATAAATGTAATGGCAGATTCGAAAGCTCGTAAAAAAATCCGATTTATATTCGCTTGCGCGAGAGCGCGGGCAAAGGTATTTTTGATGATTTCGCCGCATTGATTTTCCCATTTCTCTACTCCCTTTCCTCGCGCCCTTCGACGCTTTTCTCACGTATACGTATTTTTGTATATATACGTGATGTATCTCGCGTGGTCCCTTCGCGCTCTGCGAGTTTCTGACCACGTTGACATCTAAATTGGAGAATAAAACGGCGGGACACGAAGGAGAGAGAGAACAAAAAATGACGCGCGGACGAGGGATACATGTCCGAGCATGAATTCCGAGTTTACGGTTTGAAAATCTCTCTCGTTCGAATTTTTCATATTTCATTTTACGCCGGTGATATGAATTCATTTTACAAAATTGTATTACATAGTATTTCTCTCATACGCAGCGCGCACATATATATTGTTCAGTTGTAACGAAGCTTTAATAACAACAGCAACAAAAACCCTTACAAATGAGAAACAATTATTCTTCTCTTACAACTCTCTCCCTATTGTTCTACACCCACGCGCACACTGTAACAAAAGAAGATACTTTTTTAATTAAAATCTTACATCGCGGTAAAACAAACTATATACGCAGCAACCCTACCGCTATCTATAACCCTCCCTTATACACACCGACGTACCACGGTTCAACGACCCCAGCCGCAGAATCCATCAATCCACCTTCCTCTCTCGCCACTTCTTCGGATCGGCCTGCGCGCGAGAAAAAAGGCGTAATTGCCCGACAGTCATAATGGATCACGCCGAGGAAGAAGGAGGAAGGACTCGCAAGCCTGTACACTGAGTATAGCGCGGCCGACTGACCGAGATCCGTTTTCCCGCGAATATCGACGGACGAGGATACGCGTGTAATAGTCTCTCACTTGCACGTGGGCGTCACTCTCTCTCGAGGCCGTTTATAATGAAAAGCCGCTTAATTTTCTCCGAGACGCGGAGTGTATGTATACAGTGGCGTGGAACAATCGGGAGATCTTTTGTGATGAGAGAAAGAGAGAGCGGAGGTGGTATCAGGAAACAAATGTTATTTTCCATGTCTGGAGGTGATTGTTGACGCTGTCTCAGGTATGTGATATTATTGTACGTAATTCGACGTTTTCGCATTTATATACGTTTGTAAATATATCTCTAATCCTTTAAATAGATTTACTGATATATCGTTATCTATTCGGAGAATACTACTAACTATTCTTGTAATTCATGGTAAACACTATGTCAATGA
The DNA here is from genome assembly GCA_900474355.1 of Torymus geranii. Classification (NCBI taxonomy): domain Eukaryota; kingdom Metazoa; phylum Arthropoda; class Insecta; order Hymenoptera; family Torymidae; genus Torymus; species Torymus geranii. Next base: position 9,903 of record UCWB01000504.1, on the reverse strand, counting down.
TAAATTACTCGTCGCTAATTCAAATAAACAGAAATGTTTTACAGTAGCGCGCGATTACGAGAAACCTGAGCGAACGTAACCTTGTCTCTAGATTTACAGCTTCTAGAAATAGCATCCTCGGACGGCATTACAAATCATGTATTTTGTGTGCTGTGTGGTATAAATAATCGATATCTCGCGAGTCCTAGTTGTGAGGCTAATGCTGGACTATACTCAAAGATATCTTTATACAAGGGTAAATGGATTCTTTGTTTTAATGATGATGGAATGTTGAAAAAATTCATACGAAAACCAAACTTACGTGTAAAAAACGACGCTAATAGTGCCATTTGTACATCAGAAATTGCTTACCTGAAACAAACAAATACAATTCACATAAGTATATATACAATTAATATTAAAATCTCGTATATATGTATTCATAATCAAAGCGCCATACCCAGAACCAGCTAAATCACGGAAAACAAAAGCCCCGAACCCGGAAGAAAACGACCTAAGAAGGCCAACCCTCTCACCCTTATCCCCTCGGCATTAGCCTATAATTGAGTCCTGACTCCTCCTCTGCCCTCTCACTATACTCGCGGATCAGCCGCAATATTGACGGGAGGCTTATCAGGGATTTCAGTTTCGAGCCTCCTCTACCCTCCTGCGAAAGGGTATATAGAGAGGAGGAAAATGACGCGGGATAAGCGCGAGATAAGAGAAAGACGGAGGAGGGCTTTAGTCGCTGCCGGCGCGAGAGAGAGATCGGTGTCGCGAATCGCGCGCACGCGCGCTACCGAGCGCGCCAAAATTACAATTTCAAATTCGCGAAGCGGCGCTAGAACGAATTAGCCTATCGCCGATCGACGGCGTATAGTGGGTTTCCTGTGCGCTCTTTCTGTGTAAGTCTATGTATGTATTATAGGTGGGTATGTCTTGGGTAGATTCGATTGGGGGATTGTTTCTTATGTATTTGTAGGTTGAGGTATGGACGCAATGGTAAATGGATAGTGCCAGTGTGTTAAGAATACAGATTATTAATGATGTATATGTATTAAAAATTATTTCTGGAGAAACAAAGATAAAAGTATGTAATACTAAAATTATTATCACAAAATTTAACTTACGAAAAAAATATTACACAAGTATAAAACATACATATAATAAATTCAACGCGAATCTCGTACATCAATTAACTTTATTCCGTTTCAATTAGAAGAAACAAACGAAAGAACCGACCCACGCCCAGTAGTTTATCTTTCTCGCCCTCGACCCAGCCAGAAAAAGAAAAAGAGAGTGACAGAGCGAGAGATGATTTACCTACGCTAATCAGCGCGCGAACCGTCAAATTAAACGTCCGTTTACTTCAAACGGAATACACGCGCTCGGCCTTGAAAAAAAAACTCCTCTCCCAGCGCCACAGGGTCCACCACTGAATAAAAAAAACTGTACCTCTCGCGCGGCTTTCAATTTGCATATTGCAGAGAGCAGCAGGAGGCAGCGGCGGTGGGTATCTTATTAAATCCGCGCGTCCATCGTGATGAAAGTTCATCGCATGAATCATTCCGCGCTCGTATATATTACGTAAAAAGACCGCGAGCGCGTGGCCCTTTTAGCTGATTACTCGCGCCGCGAATGAATAAGTATCAGAGCTTAATTTCAACTCCTTCGCGCGCTCTGGAATTTTCCACCCTCCTCCCGTGATGAATTTAATCCCGTATATTAAGTCGAGGAGGGGGTAAGGCGAAGCACAGGATTTTTCAATGGGAGGCATGAGCAGGCAAAGTTTTTCGTGGAAGAGCTGCGCGTTTCTTCGCGAGGAGGGAGTAAAGTTTTCCATTCTGGGAAGTAAATGTTGAACTTGGCTGAGTGTTCGAAGATTGTTTTCGTTTTGCTAGCAGAGGCGTATAGATATATAAGGTTTGCTATAGGGGTGGCTTAAGCTGAGTACCTATCGATGTTTGAGAGAATGATTTGCAGGTAATCTTGTTTTACTATGGTGTTCTCAAAACTGTTTTTTTTCTTGTTGGTGCATCATAGTACGAAGATATAACATTATAACAATGATTTTACGTATCTAACATTTAATATTGTATCTACACAGTATGACTTACGCCCCATTCTTATTTATATGTTCCACTTTTTAAAAAACAGTAGCCAGAAGTAGTAGCTCATTTAAAGACTCAATGTGATTGGTTTACTTAAAAAAAGCGCGAATATTTGAATTTTGAAACTCAAGTATTTATAGAACTACTAAATAATTAAAATAGAACAAAAACATTTGATTTTTAGCTTAAAATATGTATCTAATTATCTTTTCATTTAAACTAATTAAAACGAAATTATAGTGAAAAATAGTGTTCACAATCTAAAAAACAAAATAGAACGTGCGAAGCGCATTTGAATTTTGTTAGTGTAATGAAGAGCAAATAAAAGTCTCAAGCGCGTTCTAATCACGATATTAATCTCCGTCAATTTTAAAAGAACATAAACCCGTCCATAAAACAGCTGTCATCCAACACATCTCCAACTCTCCAACCCATTCATATATTTGCCAAAAGCGCATAACGGTATAGAACTGCAGCACCCATTCGGCAAAAAGGCACACAATGCAGCGCACAGTAGCCCGCGGGGGCCAGTCGAACCGCGCATATATAAATTAGCACACGCGGGGCGCGAGTATAGCGCAAATATTTACGCGCCGTTATTGGCGCAGATAGCGATCTCCTGCGCTTGCGCCTAATGGCTGCGATCGCTATCCGGGGGAGCCCACATCAAGCCGAGAGCGGAAAAAGACGACGAAGAGTTCACCGTTCTATTATTGGCGAGCTAGCGACCGTTAGCTTCTCGTCGTCTTGACCTCCCCTCGAGGTTCTCGGATTGAGAGATCATTGCGCGCCATATGTCGCCAAGAATATATGTCCGACAGGGGGTGTTGGCCGGCGATCTCGGATATTAATGATTTATGCAATATGTGAAAAGAATGCGAGATCCGTGGTGATTGATCTGCCAGGGGCTTGTTTGAATGCAGGCAAGAATATTGAGGGGAAAGATATGGCGGGTGATGTGTAATTATGCGCGTGTTCGACGTGATTGATTGAGGTTGGGGTGCGAATTATCGAGTGAGGACGGAGGATTAATAAAACTGTTGGGGCAGATGGCGAAATTAAAAAGACGCCGCGAGTATTTTATACGAGGAATCTGCATATACGATTGAGGATTTAATTGCGTGTCTTAGCAATCGTCAGCGTATAATCGTAATGTGGAAATCTAATTTTCCTCGCTCTAATGACGGGGGCATCATTTTTCACATTCGACTTTCGACACGACTCGGTCGCGCGATAACGCATAGCTACCTCATTTAAATAACAGCAATCGGTATATACCCGTCCAATTAATCTCGTAAACGAAACAACAAGCAATTTCGCTAATAAGCCGATCCATCATTCCACCTCTCTCTTCTCCTTCCATTACAAAAAAAAAAAGAATAGGCACAAGCCAAAACAAACAAACCGCAAAAGATTTCCCAGTAACTCGACACTCGCTATACGAGAGAAAAACCCATAGAGAGAGCAGCGAGCGCAAATCATATCGCTCGTATAAGCGTAGAGCGCGGCTAACCGCGGCCGACAGCGATAATTAGCGGTCGCTCGCCGCGGCGCCGTTTGTGTGCCCGCGCCTAGCGAAATTTGCATTCCAATGCGTCACGCGCGATTACGATCTCGCTCTTTCTCGTGGTCGATGGGAAAAAAGAGGGAGCTGGAAAACAACAATTAGCCGGAGAGAAAGAGAGGATTTCACAGGTGAACGAGTGGTACATGTATTTATTAGCGATGCTGAATATATTACAAATATAGTGCGTGGTTTTTGTGTTATCGGGATGAAAGGGGTATAGTGTGCTTGAAAGACTCGCGGAATAGTATTCGAGTGCGCGGTAATTAAAACGATACGTGAATGCTTGACGGACCGAAGGTTGTTTTGGTTGTATGCTTATATACCCACGTTTTTTTTTTTTATCGTGACTGCGGTAGCAGAATATATTTATGAATGAATTTTCATGTGTGTTTGTTTGCATCTGCGTAACATGTCCCTCCTGTCAAATTTTCAATAAATTCAAATCAACGTATTTAGCGTGAATTTCATTTCCGCATTTATATAATTTTAAATCGCCACACATTTCAAGCCACGCGCGCTCTTCCAACTAAAAGCACGCTCGTGTATAAAAGAACGTCAAGTCACAATATGAAAAAAGAACGTTTCGCTTAGCAAATCGGAAACATTGCCATTGATATATCCATCAGTCTCAACTGCTTTTTCTACCTTTAACTTTTTTTTATCTAAAAGACCTAGAGAAAAACCTACCCGGCAAAAACTCGTGTGTACGAAAAAGGCGGCAATAGCCGTACGACGACGGCAGCAGCGGCGACGGCGACTCATGAATGAAAAGGCTCGGTTACGTGTTCGCTCTGCCGTATGTGCGTGCGTGCACGCGGCCGCGAATATATACGCGATATCTGATGCCACGTCGGCGGACACGTCGGCTTTATTTATCATCCGTTTAAGCGTCACGGATATGCGAGTCGAAAGAGGGCGAGACAGAGAGAGAGTTTTCACCAGTATATAGAAGATTAGCGGATGGCTCGTCGCGAAAAATGAACGGCGCGAGGAATGCCTGACGGAGTTGATGGAATAAACGGATTTTCGGTGTGGGAAAGAGGGACAGAGTTGACGTATATGGGGGTGTGGAATCATGCTGGAGTTTCGTTGAGATTTTTTCGCCTGAGGTTATAAGCAGTGATGAGTTCAGTGGGAATTGAGTGCTTATATGGTTTTTAATGGCTAACGGTTTGCGGTTAACTACGAATGATTTTAACGATTCTGAAAGGAAAAACAAGAAACCATATATGATTATTGTACACTTTAAATTATTCATACACCATATAATTTAAATAAAGAGTAACATCACTACGCATGTATACTCGCGCATTTTCGACACTCCGGTGAATTACCCTCGACACCGAACAAAGAAAACAATAATTACCCCCGTAGAGAAACCTCAACGCAACAACGCCATTCATAATTAAGAGTCATTATACACTCCGAAACGCGACCGCAAACGCACACAGTGCGACGTTTCGTTGAGACGCGGCCGTTACGGTTGTACCACCGACTCTTCAATTTACTTTTATTATCGCCTCTCGCGGAAGCTTGCCGAAGCTTGCCGAAAAGAAGAAGACGACGTCGGTGGGAGAGCGATAATCCGGCTTGAGTGCCGCTTTTTTGCCGCGCGCGGAGTCGAGAGAGACGCTCCCGCGCGGGAAGATTTCGCGCTGAGAGTATAGCGGAGAAAGAAAGAGGGAGTTTAACGAATTGGAGCATAATCCTTATGTGCCGTGGCGCGAGAGTTTTTTTTCAGCGGGGTAAGAGATGACTGTTGGCGAGTTATTTTAAGTAAATGTGAGAGTTTTAGTAGTGTTATTTAACGGATGTTGCGGTAATAAATGTTTATTTATTGAAAAATGGTTGTGGAGTGATGCAACATTTTGTATATGTCGTGAGAAAAAAAAACCAATTGAAATTCATATACGGAAATTTAATAAAAGCTTTTTGGTAAGTACTTCAAAGGGATCTGATAAGTATTTTTTTCTTCAACTTGTAAGAGACTTAATTAAATGTTATATTATGAATTATTCAATTCGGACATTTGAATAACATTCAATTTGGCCTTATCGCATAAGCTTAAAAGAGGCATTTCTTTATCTAGATGGAGCGTTGAAACTAGTTTAACTATAGAAAGAATGATAAATACAGTTTAATTGATCCGGCGTATTTTACAACTGATTTTTTTAGAACATATATACCTTCAACAAACATTTTTACTTTACTCAGCCCATACCCATCTTTTGCTACGCAGTTAAACCAATTCACCGCGGCGACCCCGAATAACCCGAACCTCCATACCCATCCTCAAATCCAACTCTCCATCCTCTTCTTCTCCAACTCTCGTAAAAACCTCTCCATGCTCGTAAAAAAAACTCCTTCATCTTCGTACGCCCTCAAAGGCCCATCCCATAGTCGGTCCGCCCCTCTTGACACTGTCCCAATTTTCCGGGTTAACGGCCGCGGCGCGCGCCCGCGAAAATTAAAGACCGCGCGCGCGATTTAGCCTCTAAGTGGCGCGCCGAAAGGAGCAGCGTCGCCGAGCTCGTAAATCTGCTTCCTGTTTTGTCGTCGCTCGCGAAAGAGCGTCGCCGCCGCAGAGAGACAGCAGCAGCGGCACCCCCTGTCATTTTCCCCGCTGCGCGCGCCGGAATTAAAGAGGAGACACGGCGACAGCGCGCGTTCCGGAAAAACGATTAGGAAGCGGGGAGTGAACGACGAATTGAATGACCATGCGTTGTGGTGGTAGTGGTGGTTGGGAATGAGGGTGTAGGGTTGATGATTTTTTGGTTTGGGTGTTGAGGGGGGAATTGATATAAGGTTATGGGAGGTTGAGATTCTCTTTTTTTTTTAAAGTGATGTTGGGTGTAATGGATTTTTAATTTATTTTATTCGTGTTTTATTTTTGTAATGAATAACAAAGTTTTAAAAAGATCCTTTTTATAGGTTTAAAATTAATTGGTACACGTTAAGTTTCCAGAACGTTGATAATAATATATTTGATTTAACAATTGCTTAATAACCACCGATTTGGCACAAAATCCCTATACAATTATTCAAAAACTTATTTTAACCTTCTATTTAACAATATTGAATCCTAAAAAAAATATTATAAATGAAAAAAACTGCGAAAGAAAGAGATGGCAAAGACGACACGAGACGTCACGGGCTAGTATAGGTCAGTTTGGAGCAACAACCGGATTTGGAGAATGCAGCGTGGCAAGCTCTCGCCGCGCGGTTGTTTATTTTTCGAGGGTGCACATGGGCGCACGGCTCCTCTTCCTTTTCGGCAGCGCGCGCGGGGCAATTGGCACTGATTTACGAGCCGAGCGACGCAACCCGTACGTAACGCAAATACCGCTTCGATGAAAGTCAAAGGAAAGACACACATACAGCTAAACAAAACCTGAAAGAGCCGCTGCCTATATACACATGTTTACCCTGTAAGCGGTCGATCCTTTCGCACAACCCGCAGAGAAAACAACGGCCCATCATGCACACTTCACGCAGGTGTCAACACACTTGGTCTACCTCTCGTGCGTTATATATACGACATCTATATACACACTTTCCACATATAAATAATAGAACCACTCGTCGGCCACGACGCCCACGCGAATCGATTAACCGCGTGGTTTCATATATATCTCTCTCTCACCGTCGCTATAGCTATATCTATATATAAAACGTTGAGGCAGGTCCGCGCGACTGAAAATCGGCTTATAGCGCCGACACGCGTACATTAAATTTTCAAGGAAATCCAGCACTAGTGGCAGAGCCAACGACCGAGGGAGTAAAGAGACTGCTGCTCAGGGGGGTTGGATTAGCGTCACGCTCGCACACGCGGGGTTTATATAGCGGTGGACGTCGACACGACACGCCAAGGTCGCGTAGAGAATGCGCCTGATAATAGTGCGAGTGTTGTGCGCGGGTAGAGTAATTACAGTTTGACGCTTTGATCCGGGTATGGTGAGTGTTAGAAAATGGCTGTGGTTTTCGTTGAGATTACAGCTATAATACGTTTATACGCGACAGTGAGGATTTGGATATATCTTGGGTGGTTCAGCTATAGGTAATCAAGAAAGTTCTTGAGCATGTAAAGAGGTATTGATATTGTTGTAGTTGTTCATTTGCACGGTATGAGCAGGTTACATGGTGTTATGACAGGTGAGGACTCTAAGTTTATCAACTTTATTATCATGTAATGCCATAAGCTTTCCTCGAACAAAATAAAGAAAAGTAAAATGTGCGAAACACGCGATATGATAAACTCAACTGACAAACATTATAGATAGACTGGCCATAAATGCAACTTAAGCGTATACTAAAATCTATGATGACACAGACTCCTCATCCTAAACGTCCGTAAATTTGTCACCACCATTCCTCTTTCCACCTACATTCCGCCACTCAACGCACTTTTCATTCCCACTCGGTCCTGGCTCAGCGCGTCTGGAGAAAAGTCTTACGGCCGGAGGGCACGTCCCAACGACGACGACGATGCTACCGATGCCAAGAATACCACGAGCACGCGCGCGGATATACAGAAGAAACGATGACGCGGGCGCGATATGAGCGTCGCCGGGGGCTAGGATCTTCGGGCACGAGTGGATTAATAAATCAAGGGATAATCCACGGCGATCCGGCGGCTGTGAAACTACGCGGAGAATGTCTCCTCGAGCTAGAGAGAGGAAGCTTGAGATGCCTCGTGTCTTTTTGCAGCGAGTTTAAGTGTATATAAGAAAGGTCTGCCTGTGGGTGGTGAGGTGGTGGAATGCGAAGTTTATGGATGCACTGAGGGGCTTGAAGGTGATACCTTGGGAAGTTATTTTTAATAGAAAAATGTAATTTGGTGAATTATTAAACTGTAAATTCTGTCGTAAAATATTTGAAAAGAGATTACAAATTTTATCGTCCCGACTAATTAAACTTGAGAAAAAATAAACATCAGCCTCCACTTGATTATGTAGTGCAAAAAAATCGACAATACCACGCAACCCTTTGACACCAACATTATGCAGGGCAGCACATAAAATGCCTAATAAAAAGCAATAACACCTCTTCCAAACTCCTCGAAGTGAGTGTTTACCAGCCGCATAACTCTCCGTATACCACCAACTCTCTCCAGGATTCGACTTCACTCTTGCATCTCACTTTAACATACACTTCTCGCAATAAAAACGCGCGTAGCGGACCCATCTCGCTCTATCTTTCCGCGCGCGTCGCCAACGTCGATAAAGTGCGCGCGGCCGTATAACGTCGTTATACTTCCCTCTTCCACAAAAAAAGAAGAGCGGTGCGATCGTTAAGAAGCCGGAATAAAAAGCGTCTGTTTATTAAGGCCCGCGCGGAAAATTGGAAAACTTTTTTATACGTCGTCTCTCTCTCTCTCTCTCTATATGTATATATACTCTCGTAAGTCATAATTGCCGCGCGCGCTGTCAGTCTCGCGTATAATAGTACCGCGAAGAAGAAGGACGCGCCGCGTCCGTTTATGATCCGCGGCGCGCTCGCGCGGGCGAGCAATGTTAATGAAGCGCCCATAAACGGCCAGAGAGAGGGAGCGAGAGAGAGAGAGAGAGCTCTTCCGGCCCGGCGGAATTCCCCATAAATTGCGCGTAAGAATGTCGCTCCGCTGATCCTGCCACCGCTGCTGCTGCTGCTGTTTCTTGCAGCTCTTCGTCGTTCCGGCCGTCGTGCGCTTCATCTTCCTCTTCCCCCGGCGCGTAGTGGAGAGATGCCTGTCGGCGATGTAGGCGCATGCGGCGATGTGACGCTTTAACGAGGAAGCGCATGTTTGTTACGCGTGGGGCTCGGTTATTTGCATGACACGCGCGTGCATGTATGAAAATTATGTTTTTGGGGGAGGCGAGATGTGTTTTGATAGGGGGATTTGGTTGCAGGGGACATGGATGGTTGAGGTGATGTGTTTCGCGAGCAACGTTAATGAAGTTGACAAAGTATTCTTCTATCAAATAAATATGCATATTATATTTTTGAAAAAACTTTTTCGTATTAGTATTGAATATGGGTAGAACATTTTCTTTGTCACACTCCGTGCGCAGTGTCTACTTTGCGCACGCCTTTTTATTCGAGCGTGCGCTAAATTAAGCTTTATACACGTCGTATACGAAAAGAAAACCCTTATGAAAGATTACTAAAATCTCAACTAATAATGGCACAAACTCACACTCTTGAACAATTTAGTATACTTTTACTTATAATTAGCATAGTTCTATTAAAAACTAATAGAGAAAGGTT
>UCWB01000503.1:0-22365 GCA_900474355.1 Torymus geranii | reverse complement strand
GGACAGGGGCAGCTGCCCCCGGCGCGGGTAGGAAAAAAGATGACCGAGACGCCGCGCTCGCGTCTGTAAGCGAGCTTTCGCCGCGAAAAAATTGTCCCGCTGCGAATTAACCGAGAGGAGACAAGAAAAAGAGGATTTTATATACGCGAATCTTGGAAATGGTCCGGTTAATTCTCGGAGCATAATTAGGGAAGCTAAAAATAAGGAAAATGTTGTCTCAGCTGTTGTAAAGTGCCTTATATGAGGAAATCCACGGAACCTTTAACTGTTTTGATACTGTTTTTTAAGTAATTTATTGCTGCTATTAGCGGTGTGTACGAAGCACATAAACAGGGTATAACATCTTTAATTTTTAGAACCAGTCCTGTAATTCTTGAAAAGTGGACTTTTTTAGACAGTTTTGTACATCCCCATAGACTTGAATATGCGTCCCACACTAATACACATTACAGGACTGGTTTTTTACTTAAAATTGTAAATTTTATACCTAGCCTCGTTTATGTGCTTCGCAGGCCATACTAATAGCAGGCATAAATTACCTAAAAAAATGTCAAATTAGCTAAAGTATCATGGATTTTCCGATATTTGAAGTGAGATTTTTGCGATGAGAAGAGTAAGAAACAATTTATCAGGCAGAAGATCTAGCCCACGCATATAGCACGGCTACCCGAGTGTATATAGTTGTAGATTAAGTATGTTGTAAAGTTGATTTCCGCCATCAAAATAATTTTACGGGCCCGTAAAATTTCGGGTTCAATCTCGCTTGAGCGCCGACGGAATGACCAAGTAGATACGTATATACATAAAACCCTTTTTCCACTAACGGCTGTAGAACAAAAAAAAACTTGATATTCCAAAACACCTCCGCGCCCAACTATACACCTTTTTTCATGCTCGTTTACCGCTTAATCCTCAGGGCCATTCGAGACGCCAGACACGACCGCGAGATAAATAAGCCCAGTGCGCTCGCTCGGCCAACTCTAATGAACTCCCGGAACTTCATCACTCGTCCGAGCTTCACCCATATCCTTCCAACTAATCGAACGCCGACTTTCTCACTCCTTCCCTAACTAGAAAAAACAGCCGCAGGCCTACACACACGCAAACTATAAACCAGCCTTCCACTCTCTTTCTCGACTGAGCGACGAAGTAGGTATTATCCCCCTCGCACTCGCCTCGAAAAGACGCTATACCTAGCGTTCGTTATACTGGACGTTAAGCTCGCAATTCTCACGCGCGGATTACGTCGGGGTATTTTATACGACGGTGTAGACGCACGCTATACTTAGCTGCCGATGGTAATCTTTGTTCGTTTGGTCGGGCGCATTGATTAGACCGCGCGGCGGGCATGGAAAATTCTAAGGTGAGCGAGCTAGAGGAAGCTAATCGCTCGGCGGCTACATATTTGAAATCCAATTTTCCAGAGTTGGCTTATTTGTTCATACTTCTTTCGTAGTGGCCATATTCTGTAATCTTAACGAAACGCTATTCGAAAGTTGGCCTGTGATTATGCACAGTATGGCGATGAAAATCAATTCAACGCTAGCGTTAAGCTTACAGAATAGGGTTCCAGGCGAATGAGGATTCTTAGGATTCCCCGGCAAGCTGGCTGGATGTTGCGATTGCAAAGAGAGAGAGAGAAAGAGAGATAAAACACGAGGCGACGTCGTTACCGTTAATGAGCTTATAGTTGAATTGGAAAATTCGCAACTGGAATGTCGTCGCGAATATGTACAATCAATGAGATGCAGATAGCGAATGGTTGCGAAGATTCGGGAGAAGTTGAATTAATTTCTATGCGCATGAGTGGATACAATTCGCACTGCCGTGTATATTATTCGATTGTTTTACGAAATGCATATTCATATTCGGATATTGAAATTCGTAATTGCAACGCAAAAACGTTAATACAATTTCGGTATATATGAACTCGTGGATTATAAATAATCCCGGAATTTATAATCCCCCCACGTGCAAACGTAAATTTTTAATCAACGCGACGCATGCAACATCATGCAGACCCCCAAAATACATCATTCCTATTGACTTTCGCTGTGCTGTTTATTAGATAAACACCGTAAAACTCACGAAAGTGTCGGCATAATATACATATATGTATACCGTCTTCAAATCCAATAATCGAAAGTAAACTCAACCCCATGACGCGCAGCGCAATGCGATACACGCTGCTGCTGGCAAAGCTTTTTTCGTCGACCGCAGCACGACGTCCGACCGAATTTTTCAATTTCACCGCGCGCACAACGAAAGTAGGAAATTGATAGTGATGGCGTCGCAGCTCGAGGGATATATATACTCTTTCGACAGCCGACGCGCGCCACGCGATAAATGGATTCCGCGCGATGCGAAGAGTATAAGCGCGGCGCGCGTCTTACCTAATTTGGCCATATATCTATATATATATATATATATACTCTATAAATACCGACACGTGGGTGTGTTATTATTATTATAATTTTTTGCAACGGAGTTTTATAATTTTTCTGATAATACATATAAACGTAACATTTTTTAATCAGAGAGAATATCGTAAAATGAACATCTCACGGTGCGAATATTTTACAGGGGACACCGTAATAACCACAGCCTTCCAAATTCCCCGCTTATATATATATTTATGTATTTATCGGTGACCGTATATAATTATGTTTTACAACGCCTTGCAATATTTCTTCCTTCCCTCTTCTTCGGGGCGAAAACTGCGCTAATTTTTAATTTTAGAAACGACTGCTCGTGGCAGCCCCGGCGCTAATGAATTACTGCCTTAAAAAGTTCCTGCCTCAGCTTTGTGCTCCTGTCGAAAATACCCGGTGAAAAAGAAAGATAGCGCACTCCTCGCTGCTGCTTTTTCTTCACCTTCTTATATACTCCTCCCGTCACCCGCCGGCAAGTTTTAATTAAAACCAGAATTTTCGATACTTGTCGGGAATTTTCATGATGCTAGCGCACAGAATTGAGTGTCGAGGCGAGCACCCAGTATAAAAAACTTTTAACAGCGCGCGAGTGTAGCGGAGGGGAGATCGATTTCACGCGTAACGACCGATCGTTGGCAAATCGTTGCTCGCTCACTCGAGCGCAGTAGGTGCGGATACTTTCGAGTGCGGGGGAGAGTTGATAGCGCGCTATTACATGCGGGCGGATGCAAAATTTTTGCGATTATCGCCGGGAGTAAAGGAGACGCGGGAAAAATGTGCCAGCGAGATTCACGTCGATGCGTTTACAGTCGTTCGGAGGGTAGGAGAATGAAATTCGGTCGCGAAAGTTTGCCGAGCGCGGGGGATGACTTTTCGAGACCCGCGAGGTTCTTCCTCGGAGGTTTGCGAGAAGCTTTTAAACTCAATTACACACATGGTAAACGAAATATTGAATTGGTTTTGACAGTTCGACTAATAGTTTTACGTTGTATATGATCTAATTTGAGATTTTTGGTAAAAAAATCTTCTTTTACATTTTATTTTTGTTCGTCTTGAGGAGAAAATAGCGATTAGAATTTAAAGGAAACACAATTATTAAAAATGTTAAAATAAATTTAGAATGCCATGAGTACACGTAGGGCGCTAGTATTGATGAAGCATAAATATTTATATGCTAATTTAAAGTGCAAAAGATTCCATATACACCTTCAGATGAACTAACGTTCTATATCAATCAATCTAAGCAAACTAAACTGCATCCTAATATACTTTTCAAATAAAAAAGCCGATAACAATTCATCCAACCAGTTAACATTTCAAATCGATCGTCAAACATCAGCGCGACGACGAGCTCGCGCACTCAATACCTCTCGTTTTTTTTTGCCTCTGGAACTGAAACCAATTTCGGCCGCAAATAAATCATCGTCACGCGCTCAGAGAGCGAACAACCCGTTCGCCCCCTCAGCCATTCCGTTGGCGCTGAAATGAAACCGCAAAAAAAGGCTCACGATCACTGAACGATCGAATACCGGCTGAGCTAATTAACGTGATTAGTCCGCTCTATACGCTCACCCGTCCATTTCGCGTGAGGGTTACCTACCGCGCGGGTCTTTGGCAGCTCGTTATGCGGAAAGCGAATGATTTCGCGCTCGGAGAATCGCGTAAGAACCCTTTCTTTGGAAGGTGGATGGATGGATTCATTGATGATGTATATGTCTAAAGTTGAATTAGTGAAAAATTCATTGTATATTAGTTAAAATTGCTCCACCGTAGAATTAGTCGTGGATGTTCACTATTTTAAATATAGTAAAATTTCACTATTTTAAATATAGTAAAATTTCACTGCAGAAGTACACTTTTCCGGACATGCGATTTCGCTCTAAATTTTTTTCTAGGCTTTTGTTGGTATAACAAAAGTCCTGTTAAAATTTTGGCGAGGTACCTGATCTCGTTTCCGAGATAGAATTTTCTTGATGTGCGTTGTGTGCGGCTGGCATCCCATCTTGCCCCGCTCAACCCCTATTTTACTGTTTGGGTGGTTTTATTTTGTATAAGCATATGGAAACTTGTTTAATTAATCTTATTTTATGTGGTTTATGCTTCCTTTGTCGATTAAATTACGAAAATCGGAAATAAACAAAATTCTATAAAGTGCTCGTAACGAGCGCAGCAAACTTCAACCTCATAGATTTTTCACTAATTCAACTTTAGTGAGTATATAGATAGGAGGATTTAGCGGTTACGCGAGTATATAGAAGCGACGTTTTTAATATATCGTTTGAAAAAACTCGTGCGCGAGCGGACACTTGCACAGCAAAGCGTTAAAGTCGATTCGTCGGGAATTGGTTTTCCGAGTCGATATATATACTTCAAAGCGCGATGTTTGACGTATCAATTTTTCAGACGGAGATATATTCGGGAGTGCACGCCACACGTGCACATATAACTCTCGACGACCACTTTCTCTCTAGCTTTTTTATTTTTCCTCGTGAAGAGCTTTCATTATTATCATTCCTGTATACGCGTGATGAAGTGTCGTGTTTTATGAATAATGTGAGTGCAGTGACAGATTAAAACGGAATTTTGTCATTTTTATTATGTATATTATACGATTCGGGTCGGAAACGTTTCTCAAAAGTAACATTAAAATTCATGGATATTGCTTAGTCGGAAGAAAATTTATTGGATATGAACCTTATTTTCAAACTTTTCCGTGTGAAAAGTTGCTGGGAAACAGTTCGATTACGGAAAAATCCGGCTCCATGCCTAGCAGTGCAGTTTATTGCCCCAATACTTTATTAGAGTTTCTCGGCGCGGCGATTTCCTTTCTTCCACTTCGAGAAGTGGCGAATCTTTTTTATAAATTAGAGCTATTGCCTTGGCAAATGCAAGAATCGAGACGTAAAACTAGCGCGTATTTTTTAACGTATAAAATTTAGTAGATTCGCTGCGTGTAGAACGAAACCTCAGGTGTAGAGACTTTACATCGAGATAAAGTACGCGCGCGCACGCGGGGCTGTTACTTAGACCACCATAAAATCCACAATACTTCTGTCTAAGAGTACAAATGGAAGAAGCGCCAAGCTGCGCTGACTATTGTTTGTCTTGTGCTTTCTTTATTCCTTTGTGAAGGAAGCTACTTAATAACATCCTCGTCGTTCGCGGAGATGAGAAAGGTAAAGTTTATTTTTGATAGACTTTATAAGAGAGATTGCGAGCATAAAATTATTTATATGTTTTTGTCGCAGAAGAGCGTGGAGTTTCTGTTCTGTTGCCTTTTATTCTCATAGCTATTATCTTTTCTTATAACTTTAGTACAGATGAATGGGAATACAGTTCGAGAGAGATTGTATAAAAACGTATTACACTACGATGAAAGCTAAGCTTTAAATACGTCATAAACTCATCCTCTATACTTTTTCTATATATATAATAAGCTGGTCTGAACGAACGCGAACGAGGTATATTTATATTACGTCCTCTTTTAATGAAAACTCTACTTAATACATTTCCAACCAGTCTCGTTAGATTCCCTCCTTCTCGTTTTCTTTTTTATCCTTCAACAACAGCCATTCAATAACATATCCATTTATCAAGCGAGAATCCCCCGTATCTTTCATCTTAATGCAAAACTTTTGTCACACGATTATCCGGCCGCGGCTCACCCGCAGATATAATAGCCACCCAGCAGAGACAGCCTAATAAATCACCTCTACATATATAAGCAAACTCAATCACGTAAGATCCCTCGTCGCGTCTTTTCATCCAGCGCACGAGCGAGCGAAAAGAAGAAACTCGATCCCTCGCAAAAAAATCATCGCGGGTATATAACGGGGTTGCATCAGCGCCAACGCGGATATATAAAAGCCATTGAGATCTCGCGATGAAAGCGAATTATATATACGTCAGCGTCTGCGTGTATATATACGTACCGCGAGACGCGTGCAGCTGTGAGCAATTATCGCGCCCGCGGTGTCGCCGTTCCAGTGCCTCGCTCGTGCACGAGATTGAAGGTGTGGGAGGGAGAAACGAAGGAGAAGGAGGAAGAGGAGGAGAGAAGCTCCCGCTGCTGCCTTGTTATCCCGGGAGTTTTCGGGAATTGGGTAGCCTCTGATTAGCGGGATTTGCGCTTGTAGGGCCATTGGGAGGTGGTCAAGAGAGACGGTTATTACAGATGTTGAATGAGGAAATCAAATGGCTTGTAGCTGTGTAATGAGAAGGAGATTTTAGCTGTGTGCATATTGGAGTCTGCTCTATTTTCAACTGAATTGTTTATTGATTTGGTGAAATTCTAGGGGGATTGATATGCATGTAAATTAGTCCTATAATTCGTTGATCTGAAATTCTATTAAATCAGTGGAAAAATTAGTTGCAGTCGCTGGACGACTAGATAATTTCAACTAATCTCTATTCTTATCCTGTTGTATTTATTACACACAACAAAATTGTATTATTTTATATCCGCGCCTAAATTTTCCACTGAAATACATCTTTATATTTGGCCTTTCAAACAATTCCGACCTATCTTTCAGCCAAAAACGCTTTCACCTCTTGTATTTTAAAACCATGAATATATGAGATACGGAAAACGGAAGAGGCTTATACAGCAGAATTTCGCTTTGGAGCTGTAATTTCACTGCACGAAGCTATCTCAAACTTTGAGAAAAAACATTAATATTTAGTGGATATTTCTTTCAGAAAAATGCATTTTTAAAATTGAAAGTTTTTAACCCCGAATTGAAAAATACGAGGAACACTAGGCTCTTTAATATTTATGCAGTTTTCGGCTCGCGTAAGTCCTGGCATGGAGGAATTTAGATAGATCTTGAATTTATGTAACGAGTTGCTCTGCGTTTTGCGGGTTTCTGGCAACTCGTGGCAACTAAATTTCAAAAACAAACTTTCGCGTTCAGCTCAAAACACTCCCAAATTCCCATTCTAAATTCATATACATCAAGGAGCCACCGAAAATCCTCCTCAAATAAATATGTCAAAAATGGCAGCACGGAAATGCGCAGCTATTTTTAAGGGAACGGGAATTTTAAAATTCCATTTGCCAACGAATAAGCGAGCGAGGGGCGCGCTTGGAAAACCGTCGTCGGCGAGGACTGCTCAGCACAAAACGCGCTCATACATACTTAAACAAAAGAGCCAACAAGATGTACACATACGCGTGTATGTATGTGCAGAAGCAGAGAGGGAGAGAGAGATGGATGGAAAAATCGTCGACGATGATGATTTCTGTGTTTCCCGCAGCGTCATCCACCGAGGGAGCGTTTTTTTTTTCTTCTACGACCAGAAGAGCATGCGGTTAAGTAACGCGGGCACGCGTCTGTGCTATAAGGTGGGATGTAATTGATGGACCGTTCGTGAAGTGTATCGATCATTGATATGTTTATCAGGCATTTGTTCGCGCTAATGGAGCGAAATGACGCGCTGCAGTTAGGGTTTTGCGCGCGACTGTGTGTAACACAAGGGTGCACGACGCCGAATAAATGATATTTATTATACAGAACTGATAAGAATATGGTTAATTGACCGTCATCAGTCGACCGCGATGCCACCACGCATTATACCCTAATTATTATTATCATTTTTTCATGAATAAACGATGAAGCGTCTACACCGCGTGCGTCTCTTTATATCGAGTGAAAACGTGACGGCGCATAAAGAGGCGTTATATAGGTATACGATTTTGACTTTCTTACATCACACGTGTGTATTATATGTATAAGAATTCATCCGGGCTTATCTCTATCTCTCACCTTCACTTTAACGCGAGATGAAATTGCGGCCACGCGCTCTTCTTTAAGGCTAAGAATTCGTACAGTAAAATATGTGCCAGGTGTATGCACGCGCGGGACTTTCTCGCCATTACCTACATCTCAAAACGTGATCTTGCAGTTTCGTATTTTTGTTTGTCTGCGCGCGGCCCCGTGTGTGCCACACGTCATCAGCGCTTTGCGAATATTCCAGTATGGGGCATACATATATAAGTATACGTCGCTTGCGACATTCTCGATTCAGCCGGGAACAAAAAGCCTCCCACATACTCCTAAAATTATTTCTTACGAAATGAGATTTAATATTTCAGGCTGGGAAAAAGGGTCTCCGTACGTTGCGCAAATGCGGCATGTATAATGCCGCGAAAAAATACAAGGATAACTCGGTAAACCCTAGAAATGGATTACATTGTTCCGGCAGTTTTTTTTTCATCTGTCTTTTTTTTTGTCGTATAGTTTATTCACGGAAGCACCATCCGTCAGCTGCGAATTGCGATTAAAGCTTGAATTGTGCGCCCGCGTGGTGAACAAAGGAAAGCCGCGGAAAGGCGGAGAGACGACGGCGAAACAATATTCGCGAATGTGTGCTGCACGTGTGTCTATACGAATGTATATATACGTGTGTCGCCGTACGCGTGAAAAAATAGGGGATTGCGGAGATTTTTTACTGCAGCGTGGGGAGGTCCTGGAATCCTGGGGAGGGTTTGTCGAGATATTATCGTATATGCGGGTTGTCGAGAGTATTTCGGCCGTGTGCTGGTCAACTTTCTGTTCTGCCGTCGTTGCTTTTTATTGAAAATCTGTTATTTTGAAATAAAAATTCAAATTTTTGAAAGAATATTATAAATGGACAGTAAATAATGATGTTAATATTAAGTTGTATTTTTGCGATAAAGAAATATAAATTCGACAAAATATATATCAAGTATTTAAAATAAATGTAAAAATTTTTTACATTTAAAAATTTCTTTTTTTTTAAATTTATAAAAATAGCGACGTTGAAATTTCATATACATAGAAGAGATTTACTTTCTGTTTCCGTTTTTGTAGACGCCTGCGAGAGAATTTTCAAAAATACTTTTAACTTCGTAATAATATAAGCAGCCGATACTAATTTTTTTTTTTTCAAACCTTTTCTTCCAGGTTGCAAAGTAATATAATTTTAAAACTTTACAGCATACCGAGATGAAGTAAAAGCTTAAAAATGTTTTCTTTAGAGAAACAATCATTGTTTATTTTTACGGATAAGTGTAAAAATTGCTAAAAAAAATTTTATGATAGCAAAATGGCTGTGAACCAAAAAATAACATTTCAGATAGTTTCAATTTCAATAAAATTTCAAATCACAAATAGCGCCACAAGGCCACCACGTAAAATATTACACTTAAAATTCACCTCAAACCGCATTACGCAATAATCCCAGAGCGTCGAAAGACCCGTGACGGTAGCAACGTACGTAATAAAAAAAAAAAAAAACAATAGCCCATCAAAAACTCGCAACGTGCGCGTACACACGTACACACGATGTGCTCCAAGTTTCTCACCTTCGTAGATCCAAAATCATCGTACACATTCGACACCTCGCTAATATATTAGACCCTCTTACATATAATACCGTCACGAATCGAAATGCGCAGTCGCAGCGGAAAAATCTCCCCGCACGCCGTCGCCGTCGCGGTTGATATGCAGAGAATCCCGCGAGACCGGAATCCCAATTGCTCTTACGCATTGGCTCCTTGAATTTTAAAAGCAATCCCGTGAGCGAGCAAGACGTAGATGAGAAATCGCAACGCAGCTTATTATACGTGTTTCGTTGGGATCAGCGATGTTTGAATCTGTAGCATTTGCGCGATATTATGCGTTTAACGAATATTTTTACTTATTTATATAATAAGTTTCCTTTTTTTTCTTTATTGTGTTAAATGTTTATTTTTATCGATGGATATTTAATGGATGTGATATTTCAATGGTATGACAATTTTATCGAGAATTTTTCGAACGAATATTTTAAATAAACCTATATAAAATTCAATTAATTATATATATAACGGAAAATATATTAAAACTTTTATTATAAGCGTTGTGCAAAGAACATGAAAAGTAGCTCACGCCGAATAATATAACAGACGGGTGTATTTTAGAGTAATGAATACCCAAATTGACGAATCGTTACCAAACAGACAGTCTCGTAAATTGCCAGTTTATAATGCACGCTATTTCCGGAAAATAAATTACTTGGTTACGCACATTTTAAAGTCCCACATACACAGACACACAGAAATTAAAAATCAATACTCGAAGCATTCATCCTACAGCTTAGGGGATCGTGGCCTGTTTCTCGCTCCGATTTGTTTGCTCACTGCGGTAGTGAAGCGCGCGGCCGCGTTCGGGTATATACCTATATAATACCGCTGACTGATGGAGAAATTAAGAGCGCTTATACTTTCCCCGCTAATTTCGAGCATTTATTTCTGGGGCATATAATAGACATCGATCATTCTCTTATCGCGCGTGCGCGATTGGTTTACCTCTCGCGTGTGTATTCAAAACACGTATATATAGACGCGCGCGCTGAGATATTAGAGTCGACGGAGGGAATAACCCGGAGATTTTTCGCCGCGATACACGCGCGGAGGCCGGTATATATACGAAATGAAATATTTATCGGTTGTTGTGAGAGGCTTTTAACAAAGCTATATTGGAGAAAATGATCCTGAGTGGGGAATCGCGTTGCTTTTTCGTATATATATATATGAATGTGGGGGTTATTGGGAGCATGCGATTATTTTGATTGAAAGGAGAGGGATTCCTATCGGTGCGATTGTGGGAAAAATAATTCTATTTTATTGAGCGATCGTGACGTACTCTCTAAATTTTTTTTTTCAGTGTAAAGTTGGATAATGCTGGTACAAAATATTATACTGAATATATTTACTATTCTGTAACTAGTGCCCGATTTTGCACTGTCGTGAAAAGAAATGAACGAAGCATATATGCTGAATGAAAAGGCTTAGATCTCTGTACTCCGCTTATACCTACTAAATACAACTGTAACAAGAATCAGTCAATCGAACGATAAAAGAATTAATTTCATCGAATGAACGTCACCTTTAGCAAGAGCCATCCCCATATACTCGCAGAATATCCCCATTCTCATCCACTCCTTCAGTCACTCTCGCCCTCGGAAACAATTTCGCCTTTAAATTCTCTCTCTCTCTTCTCTCTACCCTTCCTACTTTGTCGCAGCAGCTGCGTCCTTTCTCTGCCTCGCAAAAAGCTCTCTCCACTCTCGCCAAAAAGAGCACTGCACGTGTGAGTGTGTGCGCGCAGCGCGCGTCTTTTTTACAGCCGCTGGGGCTCTCGTTTTCCCTCTTTTCCTCTACTGTTTCGAATTCGCGTTATCGCGCCTTAAAAGTCACGCGCGCGTAAAAGAAGAAAAACAGCGGCGCTCGGACAGGCGGAAGAATAACACCAGAGCAGTCGCCAAGCACAATACGCACATATAGAGGGTTTTTTCGCAGATATGAGGCGAGGCGGACGAAAGACGCGTTTTCCGGGGTATTTATGGGATTAGGTGGTTTCGCGCGTGTGATATAGAGCTATGTTCGAGAAAGAGTTTATCTTATCTGAGTGCTCATCGAGAGGTGGAATCGAAAGAGATGAGTACGATCGCGCGTGGGTGCGACGAATGAAGGAGTATATACCGAGTTTCTTCGATTCTTGAGGATTATGTTTGTTTCGACGATCTCCCAGCTACCTTCTCCTCTTTTTACCGTGGAGGTATAAGCAATTTCCTCGTAGATGTTGTCATCGGTGACGCGTGCGATCTTTTTCATTGAAATGGAGCTTGAAAACTCTCGCGAATGTTTCCTCTCAGCGTTTTAACGCGAGAAACTATATATAAGTTTAAAAAGGCGTCTTATCGAAGAAAATAACTAAATCTACTCTCTAACTTATACATGTATCTGCGTACCTTAAAATTCATAAAGTAATTTTCCGAACGGTTCGCAACTAAAGGTGACTATGACGTCCGGCACAATTTCATCCTCAACATAGTGGATATTACTAATTCTAACAAGTATACAGCGCGTAACGGCATCGAAACCGTGTCTATTCGCAGATATTGATGCAAATATTACGAATCGAGTGCGAATCAACACTATATACGTGGAGTGCGCCAACGCGTATAATACGCGAGCGCGCAAGTTACACAGTGAAACGAGTGGGATTCCATAGGGGGATCATTCGAATGTTTGAGAAGGATGTAATTACTGGGAATTGATTCAAGCGGATATGTAATAACGTAATTGAAGATGCATTTTGAAATGTTGCGCTGTCGTAATAATATATAGATATTGCCACGGATGCACAGTTATAGACGTATGAATTTTAAAGAGGACGTGTGATCAATCGAATTTTCGATGATTCAATAGTAATTATCTTACCGCAGTACGACGAAATTCATAATAATTAAAAATAAAATTTTGAGTTTTGAGAAATTCATCAATAATATTCTATGGTATACTTTTTCATTGCCAAATTCGAAACCTATCTGTATTAATAATTCATAGTTATTTTAAAACTTTTTAAATTCCCCTCGGATATAACATTATAGTGAGTTTTAAAATTTTTTTCCCACCTATACTTATATGCAATCTCATATACCCTGTAATTTATGTAGACACTGTAGCCCCGTGGTGGGACCGCAGCTGTGCGCCTACCGTATTTAATATATTTTTTTTTCTTCACCAGTCCACGAGAGAAATTACGTTCGAAATTACCCTGGCAAAAACCGCAGAATACGCAGCAAAAGTCGCATGATTTAAGTAGCGCGTTATATCTAACAGGATAATTTAAATTCCATTAACAGCGTCTTTTCCCCCAGCGAGAGCCTCTAAGTCGCAACAATATTCCTCCTGCGGTAAGATTATCTCATGCGTCGGCCGGTAAAATTTATACCCATCGCAAAAGTCTTTTCTTTCCCGCGGAAAAACTGTATATACAAATCTCCCGAAGCCGGCGGCTTTCTCTCTCAGAGTCCCGAAAAGTCGCACACATCACATTCAAACCTGACGGCAAAGCCGGGGGGGTGAGCAGCGAGCAAAAATTCCGCGCGTTCGTGTATATGCAACTATACTGTCACCGCACGCTCCTGACGCGGCAACCACCTGTCGAAGTGTTTCTGCCTCACCTCACCTCGTCTCCTCCTCCTCCTCCTCCACCTTCACGCGCACTGAATCCTCTTCATCCGCGCACTAATAATCCGTACGCTACACTTTGATTGAAAGAAAAAAACAATGATAAGAAGGTATACAGTTCCCTCGCACTCGCGCGTACGTATAGATATGTATGGTGTATAGCTCCGTGTGCGCGCGTGCGCGTCCTCGCGGAGAGCGCGATTGCAACTGACACAGCGGCGCGCGTCGAGACCCGGCTTCCCTCCAAGTCGCGCGCCCGGACTATACTTTCCCTCCCTGCCGCTAAACCTATAGTTTCTCCCGCCGAATTCGCACGCGCGCGCACATGCCGGCTCCTTTATCTGCGCTTATTTATTGCGAGAACGCGCGACGACGCTTTTTCCCTCCCTCTCTCCCGTAAATATGTGTATATAATAAGTTTCCGTCCTATATATACTCATGCGGATTAAGTGAGACTGCAGAGGAGAAAAGAAGATGTGAGAGTAGAAGTGTGTAACACGTGAGGGAGACAGTGTGGTGGTGATGATGATGATGATGATGATGATGCGCGCTGTGTTCAAGCTGTTGTCGCTGCTGGTTCGCTCAATTTTTTTTTTGCTCCGAGAACGCGGGGTTCGATGAGTACTCCTATAACGTGCGCGCCCGAGAGAAACGAAAACATCTTTTATGTGCTATATGTGTTTCCTGCGAGAGGGATGCAGTTATGTACTGTCGGAGGAAATTCCGCGGATGAAAGTTTCTATTAAATTCCGTAGCACGCGATTATTTCTGGCGGTCGACGAGTTTGAAAACAACTTTCTTTTTGCAAGAGAAAGGAATCAAATGAATAAGTAAAAAGATTGATAATTTTTTGGGGTTGGTGCAAAGCAAGTTAAGGGAATGAGAAATTACAGCGTCTCTGTCATTACCAACTGAGAAAAAAAAATGAGCTGTTTCTTAAATAGCTCATCTTCCGTGTTACACACCATATTTTTTTAACAAGTGCATGAAAGAGCCTTTTGCTTTATCAAAAAGAAAGCTGTGTAAAGGTGAAATTTGAAATCAACTCTGAAATTTCGATGATTTTCGGTATTTTCGAGCTCTCTGAGACGAATGGGTTTAAAAAACGCGAAAACCGTGCTTGTCTTAATAAAAGTACTTTATTCCGTCAAATGTGGGAATAATGTACTTTATAACTTCTCATATGCAGAATTAAAGTATACTTTATTCTCGTATATATATGGGAATAAAGTAAAGAGAAAATTAGACGCCACTTTTGCTCCGCTTTTCAGGCTATAAAGTGCCCATTATATCACGCTCGGAATACGTGGAAAAAAGGCTCCTTTAAGGCACCAGTTAAAAATATTATATTCTTTACATTAACCTTTCGTCCCTCTTTTCTCTACTTACACTTTTATCAAAATTTCTTCAGTAGATGCATTCCAAGTACGGTCAGACAACCACCCCACAAGGTATAAGTCAGCATTGAGCGAAAAAAAGAGAATTCCCGCACATAGGACGAATTTGCCAAAATTAGATTTTGTAAGAGCCCCGAAAAAGTCGAGCAATACTCTTCGGAAACCTGAACCACTTACCCCGTTACACCACAATCATAACCAGCCTCAATCTACACTCCATTCCCCCTATCCAACTTCGCGTCACGCGACCAACCAAAATTCTCCTCCCTTTTATCTTTCAGAGTCACCGGCACATTCGCCGACCTTTCACTCCGCGCAAACTTTCGCCCCCGCTGCCTTTATCACGGCTGTATCGGAGAGCTCTGTCGGCTGCCTGCTTTACTCCTCCCGCTCCGGTTCTCACCCAGCCAGCTATCTTCAACTTCCAACCCACGTATACCTATTACACGCGGATACACGCAGACAGAAGCGTACTACGTGCTTGTGTGTGTGTGTGTGTGTACCCCATCATTTTTCGTCATTTATTCGTTCGTGCGTGTTTCTCAGAGGCAAAGGCAGAGGTGGAGGATAACTCGGAAGGGATGGATCGCGCATGCGCATCGAGGCGGCACGTGCGATGACAAAATGAGAATGTATAGGTGCGAGATATAGCTAAGAGTGTGTATGGAAGTGAGGACGCCTGTGCGTAGTTTTCTTTGAAGAAACAGCAAATCCGTTGCGAGGATGCATGTGTGTATTTACGTGCTTTGAGGAGTGAAGAGGTGCGGTCTTACTCGCGGTTCGGATGTAGAATCGCGTCGTTTTTTGGTCTTAAGGATTTAGGGTGGTATCATCCCCGAGATCATAAAGAGAATAAATTAGCTAAAGGTATTAGAAATTAGTGAAAATTTAAAGAGCTACTGCGTTTCTCGTGACAGAAACAGAGGACAAAGAAATGCGTGTACAACATATAAATCGAAACGAGTGAGAGGCGTTATTTCTCTAACGAGAATATAAAGACACTTAAAGAAGTATCTTATAATCTGTCGATAAAATCCCCCTAAAAGATCATACTTTATATATTTTGATGTAAAGCCGACGCGATAAGGGCGGCTTATATACTTCTTTACACAGATATTTTAGAAGATACTTTATATCGTATATGTATATTTTTATCGTCTTCGGATACTTAATAATAAAACTGACTTACGATAAATAATATCTCAGCAATATTTATGAATAGTACATCAATTTTACTCTTATAAAATTATTATATTCTCAAAGTTGCTCTCGTTCAACCGCACATCTTACTAATCATTGATACTCACTAAAATCATTAAATATATACACGAAATTGAATTGTCTAATAAAATTTATAGAATCCATTGTATTTTTATACACCACTAATAGAACGAAATTTCAATACAATTCAGCATTAAATTTCTTACAATAAATAGAAGTAACTCTGAATTTTAAGCACATTTTACTGCACCATGACCAATAATGCAATAATTTTTCTTACAAAAATGTTCTCACTACTGTAAAATTAACCATTTCCCTCTGTCTCTCCCTCTCTCTTACTCATATACGTTCTATAAAAAAGAAAACCCGGAAAAAGGATGAAACGGGATGTAAAGGCGCGCATGCGAGTGGACACTCCACTCTCGAGCGCGTGTATATGAGGCTTTGAAAGAGCGAGGCTCCCCCATGGACTCGACCGCACTTCGAAAGCAGTTTTTACGGTTTGTTTATAACAAAAGAAAGAGAGACAGAGAGGGAGAGCCAACAGCTCTCTCTCGTTATTTAGAAATCCTCTCTTTTATCTTGTCATTTTTCTCTTAGCGAGCTGTTTGCTAGTTACAAGAAGAAACGATAATAGCGTCCAAAGTGCTATGTTTATTATGGGGGAGGTAATGGAGATATTTTGCGTAGTATATGGTATAGGAAATTAAAAGTTGCTTTTCTGCTTGGGAAATTCATTACAGTTGTTTATTACGGCTGGAACAGCTGTTTATCACATGATGATCGAGTAGCGCATAAAACTATATAATAAGTCCATCAGAAGTTGTAATGGCATGATGTATTAATGTATTATGCCAGCTATGAATATTAAATAAACAGGAAAAGTATCTTTTAGTTCGATATCAGATATATGATTCGATGATACATGTATAAACTATTTGGCGTATTTCCTTATTCCCAATAACTTTTTCTCCGAGGGTTCGGTAGTATAAGCTAATCCTTCTTATACGGGTGACCGCGCCGTACCGTATAAATCACTTTTCGGTCATGTATAACATTTATATAAGCGAATTCATATTCATTTGCTGCATATTCTTTCTAATTTCCGAATGTATTCAAGATCCGTTTATAAATCAATATGGGTTCTCTCATATTTACTTTTTAAGTGATACCGCAATTTTTATAATATTCATAACCGTCAATAGTTTTTTAGCTTTTCTTTTGCAAAGAAGGCTTTGAAGTACTGAGCCTGACCATTCGTAAGAGTACTTTTCGACACTTTTCGTTACTTCCTTATACCTTTGCTCAAGCGAATAACGTCACATGAAAAATCATATTAAAGTTATGATTTTGAAAAATTTTTAAACGTATACATCCTCCTTAAGCCAGATTGCAGCATCATGTGCACAGCAATAAGGCGCCGGACTAACAAAGCCATCTCGTTATAAAGCCCAGCTGCTCGCATACACATCCTATATATGTATATCCTAGCCAGCCGAAAAGGACAGCCTCTGCGCTAATGGGCTGCCCCTCATCTGCTCGCTCTCCACCTAAATCCGCGACTTGTTATATATACATATATACCCTTCACATATGCGAACACACGCGGCCACTATCATACCTTATATATAGGTACCACCTATGTCAGCTCCGAGAACTGCGTCGCAGTCGTGCGGAAGATTTAAGTCTCGCGGGCCAGCAAATCAGTGTGTCATCTTCAAAAAGAACCCAACATACCACTCCCACTCACATACACACACATACATTTCCCCCAGGGCTCGTTATACCCCCGTATATATACACGCGCGAGTCAACTCCCTCGTAAAAACTCTCTCGTGCCGTCCTGCTGTGCGATTCATTAGAGAGCATCGGAAAAGTTCTCCCGTAATACGCGGCTAAATCCCCGGGCGCGTCGTATACACACACATACGCACGCGCGTGCGCGTAGAGTCGGCTGGTTGTAAAATTCTTAACGATAATATAAAGCGTCGGCGTAAATATAAGCAGAGGAAAAGATTATCCTCCTTCAACGGCGCCTGCGCTGTTATGTATACGCCGTAGGATGTCTTTTTGAGGAAAAGAGTTCAGCGCTAAGGGCCATACCTATCTCGCACTAGAAGACGTAATCTTTATGGTCGGTATGTATAATCTTCGCAAAGAAAACGTATAAAAATCGCGCTTGAAGCGAGCTTGAAGGACAAGGGTGTAACTTTGTGATCTCATATGTGAATAGCGTACGTTGGATTGCGGCCGATTCACTCCGTGCTTAATTAGCTGAACTTTACGCAGCATACTAGTGTGGTGTCGAGTGCCTTTTGTCACTGTTTCTGTACGCTTTCTGGCGTATTTTAAAATATATGAAAAAAGAACGTTACAAGAATTTTTGCAGTAATGAGCTCTTTTTGCATATGATGGCTCGGAAGATTGTTTTAAATATCCCTTCCTTCTAGAAGAAGCTCTGTGATAGTAAAAGGTTATTATGTCACACCATCTCTTATTCTAATTACATTACAATACATTGAATATTTTACACAGAAATTTGTTTAAATTGAAAATTTTACACAAAATTTAAATTAAACAAGATTCATATTTCACACAAAATTTTTAACCGCGTATTAATTTTACATTCGTACCACTAGAATATATATAAAAGGAAAATTCGGTAATAAAAATCATTTCGCTCGTGTCACACCCCTTTTATACGGGAGGCGCAAATGGTCAATCGATTTTCAAACCTGCGGCAATATGAACAGCCAAACGTAATGGTGGTCGAAGACCCGGACGCTCAGGCGCTTCCACAAAAAGAATCTGTGGTAATGGAAACGTCTGCAAAAGGCGCTTCGATAAGAACTCGCAGGGTACTATAAAGCCTACAAAACAACCGCAGGCTCGTGAAGTCTTTGAGGCGGTTGAACCTGTACGCACGGGACCTGCTACTGACGAGGAGTATGTAGCATCGATTAGATTTTATGCAGTGCTAATAATTACGAGAAGGGCATAAAATCATTGTTGCTGCAAATGATGGCGCTTCTGGATCTTCTATAAAGAAAACGCCGTAAAGTTTATGCGATAGCTCTCTCGTTAAAAGATAAAAAAAAAAACGAAGAAAAAATATTTTATTGAGAAAAAAAAGAAACCGGATCACCTCTCACCTCCACATCATCGGTTCTGGGTCAAGCTGAGATGGGTGGTCTTCTTGAGCTACATTTTTCATACATCAAAATCAATCAATAATTTCTTTATAAATTCTAAAAATATATGCCTTGATATCTATCCCGTTACAAAATATACACTAAAATATAATTTGATATAATTTAATTATTCTCTTTGACAAAGCATTCTGCTAAAGCATTTAGCAGCGATTTTTGTTTTAGAATTGATAACATTGACGATGACGATAAAGGCTCATAATATACGAGAGAAGTGACTTTTTTGTTTCGAAAATTTTGGGAACCTCGCCTTCTCTAGCGGTGCTGCTAACTGTGCCGCCGACCTCGGCTTGGCGTCGACTCGCAACACGCTCTGAAAAAGATGGAGCTCGAGGATATAAGGAGCTAAGATCATCGGCATTGTCTACAGCATTTTTTTGAAAAATCAACATTATTTACAATTCATTGCACTTTTTGGAGAAAAATTTTTCACGATGTCAACGGACGGTGGTGTGAAGCTTCTTCGTGTCTGATGAGAAAGGCTGAAGAATACGTGGCCTTCTTGCGACTAAATCGGCAAAGTCTGCCGAAGCGGCACGCAAGAGGACCACGTAAAGAATCTTTCTTTTTCAGAGACGATGATGAGAAGGTAGTTGATGTTATGATAAATCCTGAGTCTTTGGGCCAGATGTTAAAAAAAACATTCTGGTCCAAAGTGGCGTCAGAGATTTTCGATAATAAATATACATGGGAGAAGCTGAAGTGGAGATCACAACAGCTAGCACACCCGTCGATGGAGAATTATTTGTGGCAGCTCATGACCGGCAATAAGTCTGCGTTAGCTGTTGTTGATCCGACATCAGCTCACTTCGATGCCTCCAATAAGATTAAAAAGTCTTTAAGAGCACATCTGCTTAATATGCACGAGACGGCTTTCGAACCTGAGATTATTGACTTGGTGTCATCGAGTGATGACGGGGATGATAAAGAAATAAAATAAAATGTTTTAAATTAAAAAAAAATAAAAACTTAAAAATTTGATAAAATATAAAAAAATGAAATAATTTTAAAAACAAAAAACTTAAAAATTTCATAAACCACAAAAAAATTAAAAAAAATGTATAAATATTTAAAAAGTAAGATTTTTCCTATACAGCCTGATGAATAACTTTTTTTCCCATTGTTAGATTTATTGCACTTGCAAGATTTGTTTATGCTCTGATGGCATCTTGCTTGAGATTTCTACATGTTTTATTAGTAGCTTAAATCAGTAATTGAATGTTTAATTTAATTCTAAAATTCAATGGGAAAAATTCGTCGGAATTCGGATGAAATCTGATAAATATCCAATGGTAGAAAGTATAACAAAACATGACTTCCGTTAATTAGATAAATAATTGTGTGAACATCATCATTCAAAAATCTGCATAAAATCAACAATAAAAAGTTTTACAATCATCAAATATTACGGTTCGTTACTCAATGAAATACATCATCATCGAGTCACCTCGTAAATCCTGCAAAATCATCACAAGCTTGCAGCGTACTACCATACGCGAAAAAACATCCTCCACCCACACACTTAATACATGTCGCCCAGCACAACAAAAACAGCAATCCATTCTGCGCAACACGCGGTCGGATCTCGCCTCGGGCTACAAGAAAATCAGAGGACGCATCGTGTGTACAACATGCGCCAACTAGCCAAGTTACACGCGTGCGCGCATGTGACAATGGTTAAACGAAATTAGCCCAGAATCGGAGATTGAAGGCGCCTCGGCGCTCTACATATTCTCCGCGCAGTGTGCGCGCGTGTCTCTCACCCGCCTACTCACAAATTGGTCAACTTCGACGCGCGCGTATGCGAGTGAAACTTGCAGGGAGAGATAGACAGAGAAAGAAGAGATCTGTACAGAGTCACGTATACGCGCTC
The DNA here is from genome assembly GCA_900474355.1 of Torymus geranii. Lineage (NCBI taxonomy): Eukaryota > Metazoa > Arthropoda > Insecta > Hymenoptera > Torymidae > Torymus > Torymus geranii. The sequence goes on along the minus strand of UCWB01000503.1, from coordinate 1,252 downwards.
GTACTGTGCAAGATGTAACTTGGCAATAAATCAGGCGACTTTGCAAGCGCCACTGTTGTTTCAATTAGGCGGACGGCGATGCAAGAGAAAATGAAAGCTCAGTGGATATAGGAACGTGAAGGGAAAAGAATTGGACGAGGCGTCCTATCGTAAAAGCAATGAAATAAAGATGAATTTTCAAGATTTGAAGCTTTTGGAAAATTATTTCTTGAAAAGCTCCTATTTAATAAATTTTTATAATTTGATCCGTTAACTTAAGCTATGCGGTATACGAATAGTGGTTTTAACCACTTTGCATCAGTGATTCGGTGAATTTAGATTTTATGGAATTAAGCTAAAAGCCAAATTACCTATTTAGTATTCGACATGTTTTCATGAAAATGCTTATATTTATTTTGCCATTTCAATTTAGAAATCGTAAATAAATTCGATTATATTTTTAATCACATATGATTCGCAATGTTGTACTTAAATTTTGTATGCATACACTTTTTTTTCAAATATCATCCTTTAATAACAGGGATTTATTTCGTCGAACATTTGCATTGCAATTTCCCTCCATACTGGATTTATTTATTTTGAAATGATAATTTTTTATTGCTAATTGGTCGATCACGGTATCAATTTAAAAGCTTTTTTTCGTAAAAAGAGCTTTAGTATGAAAATATTTACAAAGATACAGCTTGTTATTCTTTAAGCCGTCATTGGATAAGAAATCAGAATTAACAGAACTAAAAGAAAAAGAAGTCACGAAACGAGGACACTCTCATTTATACTTATTTTTATATATTATAGCCGTACTTTGAAAGCATGTAAACAACTCGCAATACCCGGATGAAAATATCTCGTTTTCAAAAAAACATATACGTTTATACAAACGTCTTCTTTCTATTTTTAAATTTCATATTATAAGCAACGAGTGCCCAAAAGAAAACCGTTGTCATTCAACGTACCGCTGACTTTGCAGCTTTTTATTCGACAAGCGCAATATTACCCGACGTTGCGCTGAGTAAAAACCAGTTGCGCTGCCTGGGAAACTTCTCCGCGAAACGTCACCGCACGTTGCGCGTGCGAGAAAGCTCTTCTGCGAAAGTTCGTCGAGGGCTTAGCGATGACCGAAACTGTCATTCTTCGAACAATTGAAGAAACTCGAGCGCTGTCCCAAGTGTTCTCGCCGCTCGAAACTAAAATCCTCTTCGTTTACAAAAGTCTCGCGGGAAAATTGTAAAGTTACAGTAGTACTCTGAGACGG
>UCWB01000502.1:0-22497 GCA_900474355.1 Torymus geranii | reverse complement strand
TTTCTACAAAGTTTCGAATCGAAGTTTCAAAGCTCTAAGAATAGTATTTGAGAAAAATTTTGAAGATTGTAACATCTGTCTGTTCTCATATAAGCATAATTGGTAACAGCCAATATTCCTTTTCATATAAAAAATTACTCAAACATTAACATCACGTTCAACAACATCAACACCCACACCACAATTCTCCCCACAAAAAATCCAACCACCAAAGAAAAAAGAAAAAATTAATTAAATCAAGACAAAGCAAACACCCACCACCCCTCACACAGCATCGTCAACAACTCCCGCATCAGCATCAGCGCCACACGCAGCTTCAATCGAAATTCCTTATCTCTCCCTCATCCGCACACTATATGCGTGTATTAAAGCGCGTGCGTAGCTCATCCACCGACATTGACGTCAGAGAACCCTCGCGGAGCGTCCGCTTTATACACCGAGACAAAAGAAGAAGAAGAAGCAGCAGCGAGGGTGGCGCCGGCTGGCTCGTAAACCCAGCCCCGCAGCAGGGGATGACGATAGATACAGTAGCGACGCGCCGCCGGCCCTTCCGGAATTCACGACGACGACGGCGGCGCGTAGGATAATACCGAAGGATTTTGGCATGCGAAATATTGAAGGGTTATTTGCCCTTTGAAGAATTCATCGGGATGGATTTTGTGTATAGGTAGAGGTAGAAAGGTGCGATGACGGTTATGGAAGCGGTCGAAAGTGGGTTGCATATTTGCGATGGTCCATCGGATTCTACGCTTGAGATTCGAGTGTACTTTTAATATATGCACAAGGGCGGAGGCTTTTTTCGACAGTGAAGTTCAGTTGAACGTCGTGGGGTATGTCTGAATGGGAAAATTCTGTGCTAGAGAGATTCGTTTGCGGATCAAAGACAAGGGGTTATATAGCCGTTGCGTATAGCCATTCAGCGGTATAACTTTTCTCCTTTTGGGTTGGAAATTAGGTCGATTGCTGAGGGAGCTATACCATTGAATCGCGGGGTAAACGGGTTAAGTGCCCGCAGAATGGGTCGGATGTTTTATTTTCGTTTGGTTTCAGGGGTGAGCGGAGAAATTATATGGGTTATTATAACGTGGATTTTTATGGAACGGATCTATACCATGAGGATTACAGCAATTTGCTATAAATAAAAATTATTATATTCCTTGAAACCCATGAATAGAGATTGACGGTCTGATGAATCTTCGTCAATAATATAATATCCACTCTCGAAACGGTAATCGAACCATCATCCAACTTCCCCCAACCTCTTGAACTTCCATCTGCGCCATCTCATCCTCGCATCCCCGTCACGCCCCGCGTTATATTCAATCACAAAAACTCAGCACCGACATACGTACATACATACTCCACAACCATTCTCTCTCCACTGTTTCATCGATCATCTGTGCGCGCCCTTTGTCTTCTTTCTCTCTGTGTGCGCGCGCGGGGGAGGATAAGAGAGCGAGTGGTATTTACGCTGGATCGATTGTCAGTATACGAAGGGACGCGCGCGCGCATTTGCATTTGGCCCGGCTCACAAGAGAGAGAGTAGAGTATACAAATGGCGTTTGCGAGCGGAAGGTTATACGGAATTTCATTAGGAATCGGGAATTCGTGGGGTGTTGGTTTTTCGGGAAGATTCGGGGGTGAAGTAGTGGGGAAGAGGTTGGTGTATAGATAGAATTATTTGATTCTGTGGTTTAATGATATGCGTCGTGTATCGGTTACGATTGGAAGACAATAGCAGTGATGATGACCCGAGAGAGAACGGACGATCACTTCTTGTTATATATTTAGTTACTGTGTAAGCTGATCTCCGAGCGAGAATAGAAGTAAATAGGTACTATCGCTATGCAGATAATTCAAAGAACTGAGAGAGGAGAGCTGCGAGAGTAATGTGAAATCGATCGATTATTTATATCGTTTGGTATTCAATAGTTAAATCAATGGTGATTTATTTTCAAGAGTGTTTTCCGGAGTTATTAATTTGTAATTGTATGCTGTACATCCGGGTTATTAATTACGATGGATAGGTTTATAAGATGTAGAATTATGGTAATATTTTAAATAAGTAACGAGGTATTTGAGAACCAATTAGGGTGAACTACCCAATAGATGAACGGTTAGAGCAAACGGAATGCCAGTAGATGAACGATATTTTAATTAATGATACAACTTACTGTTAACAGATAGACGTAATAGAAAAACTTTTTTCACTTAATTTTTCATAGTTCTTGAAGATTGAGTGTAGTTTAGTTTAAAAATTTCTTTACTTAATGATAAAACTATATGATTCTTAGGAGAATATTGATAATTCTATTGTTTTTCATTCATAAGTCATTAGTATCATTTTTAGATTTTGAGATAATTTTAAATATTAAACTCGTTTTTCGTTATTAAAACACTTGAAATTGACACCTTTTATACTTAAAACTATTTTAATAATTATCTGAAAATTTTAAACTTATAAACATTTGATTTTGGAAAACGCTCTTCATAACATATTGATTACGCCGAAACGTATATATTTCTGGACGAACTACTTTGACTAAAATGAACTATACATTTAGGTCGAGCCACAACCCAAAACCACAACAACGTATATAAATTTTGACAGCCGGAAAAACAGATCGTCCGCATCATCGGGCAACAACCGCGCTTTCGCCGGTTTACCGCCCCGATTTCATACCGATTCGCTTTTTACACCCGCATCACGCCGCGCAAGCGACAAACCGGCGTTGACATTTTTGGCTCGGCAATGCGAGAGCGCGTGTATATCTCCGGGAGAAAGAGAGTGCGACCTGAAAGCCATTCTATTTAAACGAGAGCACACGCGAACGTTTCTAAACGCGTGTTTACTGTTTTCTCACTTTTTTCTTGTTGGTAGGTATACAAAATAGAGTGTGAGAGGGAGAGAGCAAATTGGATCGCGCGAGATTTGAATTTCTCGGGTCAGTGACTGTGCGAGAGAGCGAGCGCGCTTATCCGTGGCATTAGCCGCGCGTTGTGGACTTTGGAATTGTCAAGAGTACCCGCGCGAACAATGGTTCTGGAGATGAATTTGTGTTTAAATGTGATTGTTGAGGTTTGTCGTTGTGAGTATTGTTTTAGTTTGAATTGGATGGGAATATTGAGGTGGTTCGATTTGAATAGAAATAATTTATTTGATGTTTATGAAATGTATTTATGTTAAATTTACTTTGAAGTAAAAAATAACGATTGATACGTAGGCTGGTATGATAAAAATGTTTTGAATACTCTATGGAGTACACCAAATTAATATAAAAACGAAATATTGATTAAAATAATGATATGCATACATAATATTGTATATATACAGATTTGTAGTGGGCAAGTCTTTTCTCGTAACGCGAATAAATAACATCCCAGGCTAATATCTAAGAGTAATTAATAATCCCGTAAGTAGTCATCGCTAAATAAATTCACTAATTAGAAAATTATCATAAAGTCTTTTGCTATAATATAACAGTATAATTGTCCATAACCAACGAAATAAAACCCCATTTATCAAAACCTGCATTACACTCTTACCCTAAATCACTTATCATTTAACAATATCCACCCACCACCATCCTTTCTCCCAGTAGGTCACCGACCTCACCCAACCACACACACCACTCATTAACCACCGCATAACATATCCCCCCATACAATTTCACGCAAAAACAACATCATCATCATCATCATCATCACGCCGCGTCGTCCACATCTCAACAGCCCATTCGCCACATCTAATCCTAGCCGCACCGAGGAGACACACACACGCATGCGCATATAATATACACGCGCTCACGACACGCCGCTTAATTAGAAACGTTCCTCGGCACAGCGTGCACACGCGATGCAGCGCTAGAGGCCTGATAGAAATTCAGATTCGCGAGCAGCGACGACGACGACGCTGGCTATGTATGTGTGTAAGTTATACCAGTGGGAGTATATGCATGTATGTGTGGGTAAAGTGTACGGCGGAGTCAACGAACCGGCGGCGGCGGGTGCGAGTGGTGTATCGTAATAAGCGCCAGCGAGCGAGTGAGTAAGCGCGGAGAGGCGGATTCTTTTCGTTTTGGGCGCAGTTTCGGAGAGTTTCAGTGGAGTTTTATGCGGTAGAGGGTGGAATGGTGAAGCGGATGATGCGATTGTGATTTTTGCTAATTAAGGGGCGAGTGTATTGGGATGTTTTAATTGGATATGCGGTTTCCTTGTTTTTTTAGGAGGTAGTGAAGTGTGAAGAATGAATATTTTTTAGAGAAAAAATTTAAATTTGTTATAATTTTGTTGAACGATCGTTAATCATTTTTTATTAATTTAATTAGAAAATATATTCTATTGATTTATCAGTACAATCAAACCATCTATATAAAATAATAACGAAAAAAACTATTCTCTAACCAAAGTTCACTCCAAACTTTCCCTGTTTTTTTTTTAGCAAAAAATAGTTCTTTACCCCGAATTTCCATCACACCGCTTATACCACCACCACATACCTCCCTAAAAAGCAAACATTTTAAACGTTCCCCCCTGTACCGCATACACCTTAAATTCCGACATCGCGTGCCTGCTTGGCTTACACATACATCCAACAAACCGTGCAGCATATCACGTGTCTCTCTCCATACACACACGCAGGGGGAAAAGCCCAACTCACTCTATGTGTCCCGACCTCGTGCAAGCCCCCTGCGTGACAGGTGTCCCCTTCCTATATATGTAAGGGCGCGCCTTCGCGCGTGAAAGGACTTCCCGATTAACGTGTCGCGGAAGTTCGCCACGGATCGAAGTTTGAAATTCGCGGGATGTTGCGCTTTTGAGTGTGGATCGAGGTGCTGGAGAAGAAGGTGAGGTATTTTGAAATTGGTAAGTGCTTTTTGGAGAGAGACTTGGAGAGTTTTGAAGTAGGTTTTGGGTAAAGTTTTCGGCTGGAAAGTTAAGGGATCGATGAGAGATGTGCGATGAGATAATAAATTACTGAATAACGTTATTAAAGTGGGTATATGTTTTTATAGAAACGTTTATTAATCGAACCGCGATATTTCATTTCGTTGTGATAAAAATTTTCAGAATTATAATGAGAATTTAAATACACTTGTCTATTATAACACACTTCGCGTATACCAAGGAACTTGAGAAAAAACAGTAGTATATTACATAAACGCGTCAGTGGTATCTATCATTGTCTACATAACGTACATTCACTCGTATTACAATATCGTTTGTTAAATAAATAGCGTTAAATTGCCATTTAAAAGCCGGTATCGGTTGAGTAACGCCATATATAATAAACTTACATAAGAATCATAAATCTGATACATTCCCATAATATGATTTATTATGCAATGCAGCCGCAAGAAGTGTGTAACGCATCGATTTTCGATCGAAGCCTCGGAATCGAAAATATTTCCGACAATTTGATCTCCAAAGCCAATTGTCCTAAGCCTATATAAGGAAAACATTATTCTTTTCTTCTAAAGCGATATGCATGCATGATACAACCGCGTGTTGGCGATATTGAAATGCTTCGCTGTTAAGTCGATGAGCTCGTGAATTCTAGGCCTGTCCTGAAACTACTCCAAATATGGAGGCTCGACCAATATAACGTTTTCGTGACTCGATGTACCGGCGGTGGCTCGCGTTTGCGATTTCTTTTTGTGGATCGTGTCCCGTTGAATGTATTTTCGAAATTGGCTCTGGCGTGTATAAAAATGATACTGTAACTTTTAAGTTTATTTTTGGAAGATACAAACTCGTGGTTAATAATTATTAAAAATGAAAATTGTTTTTCGTGTTAAATTTAAATATTTATCAAACTGGAATGGGTGATATTTAAAAATATTATTTCTTCACGCAAATATTTATACTACTTTTTTATATACGTTTCATAAACTTCCTGTTTATTTTCCGAGAAATTTATGATTTTATTGAGGGTATCGAAAGAAAATATTTGATTTTACGGAACCATATAACACACTTTTATTTTTCATTCATCCTCTTTTTTTTGTGATTTCAATATACTTTTACGTATTTTTATTAACGAAAAATCTAGCAAACAAAAATCTATCGAGAGTAAATATATTTATATTATCCAATAACGTTTTCATTACAACAATATACTCTTTCCAAAATCAGAACCATCATCAACACTCCCCACTACAACCACGTAACCCCAGCGTCACCACTTGACACATCCCAATCCCGAATCGATCCTACACGTTTTTCTACACCGCCATCTCCGCAATAAATCACCTCTAACCGCCTCTCCGCCATCACACCTCCCTTCCCAAAAAAAGACATCTCGCCGTATTTGCACTACACCGACAATCTACATCCACAAAAAGACGCAGACGCGCGGGTGGTAATTAGGCCTCGGGGCGTTTACCTCCGAGGGGGTCACGTGTATGTAACTCGAGCCTAAACGACGCGCGAATCTGTACGTATTATATCGCATTTCCGTGCGCTCGAGCAAGCGAGTGAGTCTACGGAGCCGTGATCAGCTTACGTAACGTGGATGTGTAGTGGTAGTAGCTTCCATGTTGTTACGAGCGCGAGACCTTCGCTGTGATGCGATGCAGTTGAGTGCAGTGTTGGTGCGCTGTGCGCTCAACCTTCTTTACTTCCGTTTTTTTTTCAGTTGTGTATAGGTTTGGAGCTGTGTTGTGGGTGATGATGGTTAGGAATATTGGTGTGGGAATGATTAGATGATTGTTTGATAGACGTGGTGGTACTTAGCCAAACAGATAATGAGCGAGTTATTGATGTTTTTTTTTATTAAAAAACGATAACAATTCATTTAATTTTTAATTTGATAATATCAATGTTCATTTTTTCAGTAGTAATAAATGCTTTCAATTTAAAATTCATTTCTATATTAACAAAATTTTTGCAGCAAATATATATTCAGTCTTCGAAAAATATTAATCATTATAATATTCGCAAAAATAACGATAGTTTCTATAATGATCTAAATAATCTTTATAATTACGTATAGTATATAGATAGGATATAGGAATCTCATTGAATTTCCCGGCGTGAAATTTCATCTTTCCACACTCAATTTGTTTCTGATTATGGATTGTTTACGTCGGTCATATAACATTACAGTTTCTCCGTAAAAAGCATCCGCCTCATTTACATGAAAAGTTATTATATAGATAATTTTATATGAATAACGTTACTCGATAAAAATAAACGTTCATCTCACGTCTAAACAATAGACTTGGCTTTTTCCTGATATTCAAACCCACGGAGAACCTATAAACAACACCATCCAATTTGCTTTCACCCACGTCACTTTCGCCGAAATCCTCCTGAAACGTTATATTCGCACACTCTAACCTGCAATTTGTCACCTTCCGTCCTAATAAAGGCAGCGCTATACTGCGGAAGCTCCGGAACATCCGCGCGCACGTAGCGTCGGGGCCGAGGACAGCCGCAGCGATGAAATTTTGATTTCTCATTAAGAGGCCGTACGACGGGCTCGATGGTATGAGAGATATATATCGTGGCTAATTGCGACTGCGGCTGTGATACGCGATATATATGTATATCTTGGGTGCGCGGACTCGCCGATGCGATTCATATTGTAATCGTGAGTCATTCCGCGCTCCGATGAATATTGGATATATACCGCCGAGCGGCGGATCGAATGTGTATGTATATTCGCAATGACGCGATTGAATTCATCTTTCAGTGATTAATTACGGTGGCGCGATTGTTGGCAGCGCGGGGACGTTTTTTTTTGCTGTTGTGTGGTTTATGGAAGTTGGCGGGACGAATAAATTACACGATGTTTTTCTTTGTATATCTTTGTATTTTAATTTTCAGAGACGGTGCGGTAGGCTATATTATGAAAATTATGGTTTATTAATAACAGTACTAAATTTGTATTATAGTCTTGTAAGGATATTTTTTTCTGATTTAGAGTTACTTAAAAATTAGTCGTGTATAGTTTTTATGACTAGTAATTGTAGATAATTATAATTACAATGTACTAAATAATCGTGACACCAATCTGTAAAAATATCCTTAAACAACTGACTTTTCAGTAATTATATATTATGCACGCACGTTCTGTACACAACAACAAAATTTGTTTGTTCATTGTTTCCTTCAATACTCCACCACAATTGGCCTATTAGAAAATTTAATCTCGTATACAAGCAAAATGACAGTTCACATAATTTATTTCACTGCACACGAGATATAATACACTACACACGAGAGTCCCGATTTACCAATCGTCAATAAGATTGAATCCGATTGGAGCAAAATCGAAAGTAGATTATTACAGCCCCCCGTTATCAACGTTCCGATTAGATATTATATATATATATCTCTCCCTCGCAACCGTTTTTCAATTCCAACCGGCGGCGCACGAAGCCTCGGGCTCTCCCACGCCATCTCAAAACTTTTCCCTCCCCGCCGTGCAGGTGACCTACAAAACAATGCGAAAAAGTCTCTCGTGCGTGCCTGTATAATGGAACGTCGAGAGAGTATGAGAGAGAGGAGGAGGAAAAAAGAGCGGAGCAATTACGCGCACGCGGGCGGCGGCGCATAATCGATATTGTGCATCGCGACGGGGCGACGGGTAATATCGCGGGGGAGGAAAAGATTAATTAGAGCGACGCCTCGTGTCCCGGTGTAGGTGGAAGAGGAAGAGGCAGTCGGATGGTCGACGCTCGTATAGGGCCGATTTGTTATAGAGGATTGATGTATTTTTTGAGAAAAAAAAATTACAGTGTTTGTGACCTTATGTGTGTGGATTTTTATGAGTTTAACAAACAAACGTATAATGACGGGTTTTATGAATGATTTTTTTAAAATAGCACGAGAAAATTGCCGAAAGGACCTTGGCAATTCATGACTGCTTAGCGTTAGTTAGTATCAATTGTGTAAGTTTACAACTTTGTTTGAGTCTGGTTATATAGACGTAAATTAGTTCTTTTTTTAACGTATAGAAAGGAATTGGAAAATAAATTGTTTACGTGAAAAAGTTGAAAATTTAAATCAAAGGACATATTTCGTTCTCATATTTACTTACGTATAGAACGTAGATAGGGTGATAGAAAGATCAAAACTTACCTAAAACAGAAAAAGAAAAAATACATTAATATAATATTTCATTATAACAAGAATCAATTAAACATTTAAAATCATATGTTTTTATTTAATTTTAATGAAACACTCGACATCATAGAATAACCAACAGATTCCTGCCACACCTATATACCCTAAAACACCTCCAATTTAATACCCTTAATGTTTTCTAATGAAAAGAAATTACAGTCATCCTCGCGATCGATTATCGAAACCTATAATAATATTATTTCCTAACGCGTCGGCCTCGTCGTCGTCGAGCCAGCTCATGTGGAGCAGAGAGTCATCGAGGCTCGCGCGGGGGAAAAATCGATTAGTCCATCCTATTGAAATTAAATTACACGCTGGGAAGACAATTCGTTCCTTACGTATATAGCCTTAACAATTTTCTGCTTGAACGGTGTTAATAACGTAGTCTCTCTCTCTCTCTCTCTCGCACCGTCGTGAGCGGCTTAATCGCGCAAATTTAATAGGGACTGCGCGTCGTTATGTATAACGCGCGCGCCGTTCAAATTGAATTAGAATAAGTGCGGTGTCCGTTTAATGGGGTGCGGAAATGTAGTTCTTTTTTTGCTTTTTTGCAGTAATGAAGTTGAGCTCGGTTTCAGAAGAAAGTTCGTTTATGAGCAACATATATGTTTGAGTAGTTATTATATAGAAATTAGTTATATAAAGACGGAAGCATTTTTTTTTCATTTAATTTGTTGAAATGTTCAGATAAATTCTTCTGACATTGCAAAATTCTTATACACAGTTCTACTTCACAAACTCGTCTACACTACATTCAACAAATTCCTATACCCCAACACAAAGAAAATTCACTTGCTCAGTCTACGACACCACAAGACTATCCCCTTCCCTTTACATAACCCGACTAATATACCCGGCGACGACGAAGCGCCGCGATTTTTCTGCGCCCGAGAGAGCGCCCGCGTCGTAATTGAATCGTCAAAGCGATGATTTCATCGATTACGGGGCATAAAAGTCGCTCGGCCTCTTCGTGATTCTCGGGCGCACTTGTTCCGATAATCGTTTTGCTCGCGATCATTGCAATCATCATCGTGCTCTCGGGAGCATGAACGAATAAAAACCAGCGCACGTGGCCGCAGCAACGTGATTCTTTCTTTTTTTCTGCGGATGGACGTATTATATAGTGTATGTACACGTTAGAGGAGGTTATTTTTGCGTTGGGGAGGAAAGATGCGCGAGCGTTGGTGTATTTTTATTGCGGTGAGAGATCGGCGGTGGTTGCCGTTTCCGCGATGCTTTCTAATTCTGATTTTCGCGTGGGTATGTAGGGTCGAGTTTGTTTCGCAGTTAAGTGGTATAATTATAGCCAGCGGTGTATGTTGTGTGCCGTTTCGAAAAAATGGGGTACAGTTTGGTTTTATTATTATTGAAATATGGTACATAATATGTAGGATTCTAGAGGAGAAAAGTGGGCGAATTGTTAAATCTATATTAGATGGACAATTTTTTATAATTGATGTTTTAGCTAAACAGGAATTGAATTCAATCGGTTTTATATGCTCTATTCTATTTATATAGAGTAGATTGAAAGACTTTGTTATTTATTAATTAAACTACGAATTGTTCGACTAATGATTTGAATTATACCTTGATAAATTCTTTAAAAATACGTAAGTTCTTATTTCGTATATCAAAACATCAAATATATTTTCGCTTGAACTCTGAATTTTTCTCTACAAACAAAAATCCAAAAGAAAAAACATTCTTTTACAAATTAAATTCTACCAGACCTTTGATACCTCCTCTTCTCCTACCACGCAACAAAAAATCAATGCATTTCTAAAAGGCAATCCACAACCTCACCGCGACGAGGAAAACCGGCGCGTAAAAAGCGTATACATTATCGCGACGTTCGTTTTTGGTAGCGTACTAGCACAAGACACGGACAAACTCGTGAATTCCACGACGCGCCACCCGTTCGCAAATATATATCTGTGTGTGTTTGCGCATGCGTTAGACGCTCGTGTCGTAGCACTAAGAATAGAAGTGTTTCGGAAAGTGTGGAAGCGTAGCAAAGCCGCGCGGGTGAAGAAACTGCGAGTAAGGAGCAGCCATTCGTTAAAGTCGAAACGGAGCCAAGAAAACATCGCTGCTTTTTCGGCTTCTAAAAGTGTTACGCCTTTTTGTTAGTTGCTTATTGGAAAGTCTCCGCGCGTTTAAACGGGTTTTTAAGTGGTGCACGTATAGGGTATGTTGTGTGTAAATAAATGTAGCTGATGGGTGTATTTTAGACTTGCTTCTGTAAATCTTTTTTCGATCGATATAAAGTAGCAAGTTGAAGAAATTTTCCTTTCAAATGATTATCTAATTCATATACAATTTTATGATTTCCGGACAGTGTATAAAATATATTCTTCATGATGGTTAATTTATTAACGCGTTATCCAGTTATCCATATACGTTTCAACCAATTACAATTATTATTGATCAAATTATATCCCCAATGCTCTTCATCACTCATCATTACACTTATTTGTCACTATAAAATCATATCTATGTATCTCTTCTCGATTCCCTCCCTTCACCCAACTCATCAGTCACAACACCTTGCATTACAATTTACAAATATACATCCATCGATTATCCGATTTCCAAAAATCACGAAATCACATCAAGAACACTCTAATAACCCATACATCATGCCGCTTCCAAACACATCAGAACTGAAATCACAGCCACCCGCGTTATATTACTTACATATTACTTCCACGCACACCACACCACAGAAACCCACGAGATTCCTAAAACGAAATCCTCGTTTTCCTCTGTATAATGAAACCCCGATCTATCATCGATCGGCCAGGGAGACGTCAAATAAAGGCACCCGCACGTGGACTGTATGAAACGACTGCGTTCGTATAACGCTTATAGTAACACGAGCGAGGGGAGGAGAAAAGGTCCGCCCTCTCTTTCCTTTTTTTCTCGAGTGCGGCGAAGGGAGAAAATTCGAGAAGTTTGTTGTAGCCCTCGCATAAAGGCGGGCTGTAATGGTCCGATTAATGGCCATCGGCTGCCGTCGCGCCGTTCAAGAGGAAACGAAAATATGGATTCTGCGGCTGTGTGCTTTTTATTCAAATCAGCAGGGTGAGAGTAAATGGGGTATATGATTCGAAGAACAAAGGTTCTGTGAGTTGTATTTTTTATCATTAAAAATACTGAGAATTATACAGTAGGTTTAATTTTAAGTATTTGTTATTTATTATAGATAATAATAGTAGACAGGTTGGTATTGAGGATGAAAATATCCAATCACTTCTGGATTGTAAAATAATCTATATTTTCTATTGACTGGGCTAATATCGAAAGATATTCGTATTATATACATTCGACATTGGATATTTCTCTGAAAATCAAACCTTTATTAACAAAAAAGTATACCTGAAACTCAATCAAGACAAAAAAAAATCCAATTCCGCAGACAAAAAACTGTTTCCCAACTCATTCAACGCTGCCAAACAACAATCCCAAACTTTCTATCCCTTTCATTAGCTCTGACGTTAACCCCTGCCAATCCCAAAACAACGCACCGTCTTTTATACACTAAACCAGTAGCCAGCTATATAATACTTATACCCTCGTCGTTGTAAATTTTTGCAAGAACATCGCTTCTCCTGGCAGACGCAGGGGGTAGTAGCAGCAGACTTCTATACATAAAAAGACGATGACGCTTTACGCGACGACGAAGGGTATATATTCGAACGAGTTGTTCGGATCGGGGGGTTGGCACGACGTATATAGGGAGGGCAAGTCTGGAGGCGAAAAATAGACGATGAGAGAGGAGTGATATGTGGAGAGAGAGATATGGGGAGGGTGTATTGATACTGGTGTGATGGTTTTTTTTTGTAGGAGTTGGGAAGTGTGGGATGAGAAGTCAGGGAAGTAGATTAGATAGGGATTATAGGTTGTTTGTACACAGAAGTCAAATTTTTAGGAGACGAAATTAATTATTTTGATGTTTATACATGATAAACTTTGTTTCCCCTCTTGTTTATAGTAATAATTTTCTCTATATAAATTGAATAACTATATACTCTAAAAAGAATAGCATTTTACAATCAATCCAGGTCATTAAACCCCACGTATAAATATTATTATTTTCAAACCAAAAATCACAAACAACAACACGTCAATACGTACGCAACAAACCTACATAATTCTTCCACAACTCGCACAACCATAATATCTCTTCACACCATCACCAGCCACTTTAATCATCGCTACATATAAATCCACCCAATCCTCTCAATCCTCCGAACCTCGCCTTTCTCTCCCAATTAGATAATTCGACCGAACCCGTCTCTCACAACACACACACGCACAGCCCTCCAACAGCTAAAAATACACTCTCGCGACGAAAAAAATGTCTCTCGCTCCAGCCGCTGGAATTCAAGTCGCGCGCTCGTGCTCTATCTTATACTCGACGACGACGACGAGAGAAAAATGACCCCCTCGGTGTGCAAAGCCCCTCTCTCTCTCTCTCCTTTAATTATTACGGAGTGCCGTGCAGCACAAAGATGTTGCAGCAGGGGACTGCGGCGCAGCTGCAACTGCTGGCTGGCTGGCTTTTCACCGGGAAACAGGCCAGATGAGCAAAGAGACGAAGCTAGGGGGGAGAGAGAAAGAGAGAGGGAAGAGTGTTTGTGTGTTTTAGGGATGAAAGTATGGGCTGAAAGTCCATTTTTAATGGCTGGTGCGGTTGTAGTTTTTGGTGAGATGAGTAGGTGGGATAAAGAAAGTGGGATGGATGTGCGATGAAATTAGCGTAGATGAAGATGAAGGAAAGGATAAATTAGTGAGGATAAAGTTATGTGTGATGGTTAATTGGTGAGCTTTTTCTTGATTATTTTTATATTACACTACCGAGATTTCGTGTTTATTAGAACGCTAAATGATTTCTTTTGCGGGCCATGCAAACAAACGGAACGTTCATTACAGAGTATATCAATACGACATATCATTATACGATCACTTTCTAATCTCGTCGAGAGATGATTGATTGACGTCTCGCAAAAAGCTCGAATATCCCCTCCACACACGTCAGCCAATTTAGATCCCATCTCTCGCGACCTACAGACACTTACACACTCTCGACATACAGCCTAATCTCTCATCCCACTTCGCCAATTTAAATAAACACCCACGCGCGCACAATCGAAAAGAACAGAACCTCATATATATTATATACACGGTTTACGTAACTCTATCGCGCGGATGATCGATCGAGAAAACGCGCTGCTATATTACAGAAAAAAAAAATGATGCTCGCCGCTTGTGATGTGAGCACTTTCACCGGGTCGCGTCCCCTCGCATCGTGCAGACAGGTCGGCGCGACGTCGGCCTTTTGTCTGCTCGTATATATACGCTTCAGCTGTCCGTCATGCGTGTATAGTACGTGTAGTATATGTACGACGCGATGCATGTAGCGGCTGAAAGGGCGATCACGCGATATTGTCTGATGGAAGAGGAGAGGAATTTGCGCGTGAATGTGCGTGTAGGAAAAGCGGAGATCTTGGGGCTTTGTTGTATACGTGGAGAGTAGGTAGAGAGATGGGACGCACAGTTTATTGAGAAAGTTGAATTGGGATTTTTTTGGAGGTGGGGATATGATCGCGTTAGGATTTTTTGTGCGCGAGGGTAGAGGTGAAAATGATTCGGTATGGGCTGCTGATGGACGCTTTTCTGGCTTTTTTTATCGGCTGTTCCGTAATTTACTGTGGAAGGCTTTGGCTGCCGCGTGAAGTCGAGTTTATGAGATGTATGTCGTGGACTGATATTTCAGAGAATGAATAATGTTACGGTGAATTTTATCTTATTAAAATGTCACATTAATTTTTTGACAACTTAACATTTTTAATTGTGAAATTACTTTAGTATAATGTCATAAGTTATATAAGCTGATAAAGTTGTAAGTATTTAAATTTCGCCAATAAGTAATTTATGGTTAAAGCTACATAGAATTGAAAATTAAAATAATCCAAAATAATTCATAGACTAAAGTTACAAATTTATTATATACACAATGACAGTAAATTTGTGTAAATCAAAGTCTTAAAGTATTACCATATAAACAGCCAAGTCTTATTTACATTAGGAAGAGATAATCCAGCAAGGTTGTCACAAGTGCAAAATAACGCAGCTATTTTTTTTAAGTGCCTTATTCTACTCGTATTACCTTATGCGTTTGTAAAAAAAATCGTGGCGTGTTTAGTTTTGAAATTAGGTAAATCTGATAATAATGCTACTTTATTTGTTTAGGACAGCGCTAATCACTCGTACGACAGGTCTAATCGCTCATTCGCAAACGCGATAAGGCTGTTAACGAAGTTATAATCAGAACTGCGTGTAATTATCGAGATTAGCATATTATCTGCACAATAATTACTTATAAAATTAATTTTTTTGCTTCAAGCTCTAATTTATGTTGGGTGATTGGTACGTTGATTTGTTCGACAGTAATTTTAAAGATTATATAATTAACGGAAAAAACTATTTTTGTACAACTATACACAATCACTCTATATAGTGACTAATTACTCGTAATGTAATATGCGACAGTCGTTATTCGCTCCATTTCAGAATATTATACGATACATTCGAACACCTGCAAAGGTATATACAGAATACATTACACTGTTAACCCTAATTAGCACTGTAAATTTTGCCAAAAGATATCCTTAAATGGGCTACCGCTTTCATCTGCGCGCGTATCCTCAAAAATGAAGAACGAGAAAAAAACGACGACGGCGGTGGCGAAGACCTTGCGACCGCGTGTCTTAATTATTTTCAAGCATTAGTCATCAAAGATCAAAAATCGAAACCAGCTTTTATGGAAACCTGTTCTGGCCTTTCTCGCTGTTCCCAGCAGACGCTAACTACATATTTTAATACCGCGCGCGGCGGGTATACGTACAGGTATAAAGCAGTTTTATAAAGTCGCCAGCGCGCAAAAATTTGCAAACTTAATGAGACATTTTTATGTTGATGGCGAGATTGACGTTATATGGCGAGGACCGAGACTGTACAGAGTATGTGTGTGTATATACCAAGAAAAATCGAGAAAGTTTTTAACCGTATATAACTTGTAAATTATCGGTAGGTGTATAATTAAGATTTTATATTTGCCAGTTAGAGTATAGCCCATCAAATCACTTTTAGAACGTTGTAATGTAGCAGCGGTTGACGCGTGTAATTATTTGTATCTGTCGAATAGTATTTTAAAGGTTTAGTGTGGAGCTGTAATGTGTCGGTTAGCGATATTTTTAGAGTTCTCAAATTAAAGAAAGTCGTTAAACTTTATAGACCTGCGCTGCCAGAAAAATTTGTTATGTGTGTACGAAGAAAACGTGGTTTCATTCAACTGATATTTACTTCATTCAGGTAGATTTTACGTGAGTCAGATCAGGTTTTCCTAAACTCGTAGTAAATGTTTTGCAGTGTGCGTATATGCAAATGGAGAAGCTGCAATGACTGCATCTAACCATCCATACATTTTTTAAAATTAAATTTATCATTGTTTTAATGTAAGAAGTTACAGTTAATGACAATGTAAAATATAAACTACAATAATCCATACTACGAAAAAATATTTAAAAAAATATATGAAAAGATCAGAACCCCCATTTAACTCTAAATAAAACATCCTCAAAAATATCACAATTGCAGCCGAACAAAGCCACTCCCACCGCTCAAAATTCTCAAAACCCATCACACAGCGACATCTTTTCCGCGGAAAACTCATGCCTCGTTCACGGCTAAAACCTTCACCGCGCCAATTTCCCGGCCGACTGCCGCTAAAAGGGACATCGCCCCCACCTCCACACTCTCTTTCTCTCTGCGCAATTGAAAAACGCATTTGCGCTCTCGCACACAATGCCCGCGCTTTATCTCGAGAAGCTCGCACAGAAGTAGTAGCACAAAGCGTCGCGCGCGTGCGCGTGAATCATCATCATCATCATCGGGGAGTCTGTTGGCCGCGAGCCGGAAGTCTCGCAGTAACGGCGTGAGTCAAAAAATTAATTCGAGTCGCCTGCTCGCGCGCCTTTTTTGCGTGGGGCGTACGTTTTTTGCAGCGTGGAAGTAATTCTGCTGCTGGATTGATTGTTCGTGGTAATGATGGGTTTGGCGACGAGTTGAAAGGATTTTAATTATCGGAGGTTCGGTTGTGGGTAATGCTGCTGATTGTTGGGTTAATTTTGGATGTGCATTTATTTTCTCAATAAATATTTTGCGCGCGGTTGAAATATATGGCGCAGCGGTTGGTCTAAATTAGGATAGTATATTGTATGTCTGTCCTCATTTTTTCGCCATCTCTCTTATTGTCTAATATCTATAGATTGAATGGCTCGATTCATTGAAATTATTTTACTGAATCACCGTTGTATGTATAAATTAAGTTGATATATTTGTTCTAGAGGTAAATAAAGAGAATTTATATAGCGATTGGAATATAGATGATTGCAGAGATGAAGTTTCAGATTGGCCTGATGCCTAAAGTTAAAGAAACAATCTATTTGACAATTTTAGCTTGTATTTGTACAGTGGATAGTTCCAAGCTTCGATCAGTTAAATTTAGCGTCAAATCGCGGTATAAATAATCCTTTCCCTTTTTAGTCAACTGTGTCATATATTATAAATTTCACAAAAAAATCGTACACTAACTTAGTCTCTCCATTCATTTTCCACTATCCAAACTAAAGTAAATTTTCCAACCAAAAACAATCACACCACATAAAAAAAACTCTTTTGTTTGGCCACCAAAGCCAGACCTACAAATACTTCACCGCGGCCAAAGTTGTCTGCTCCTCCACGCGCGACGTCATAATCCGCGCGCACATATTCTCGCGCGCAGTGACGACAGTGCTCAGGCTTCCATAAGCGGCTACCAACACACATACGCGTGGCAGAGAGTAGAGAAAAAAGGATCGCGTGCGTATATACGCGCATACCTGCAGCTCGTCACTTTTGCGAAGGATACACAAGTGCGCATGACTGAGCGCAGCCGCCGCCACGTCATGTGTATGCACTCGTATATATATATATATGCAGTGCACACATAAGCGGGCCACTCGACACCCGATTGTTTCGTTTGCTCGCTTTTGCAGTGCCGCGGGTTTAGTAGGTCGGCGAGGTTTACAGTGTGGTTGGGTGGGGCTCGAGTGGAGGAGATGATGGTAATGTCGAGGAGTATTTTTGGAGAAAAATTATTAGTGACAGGTTGGTGGAGATAGGATAATTGAAAAGGTTGGGAAGAATAAGTTACCGTGAGAGTGGGGTAAAAATTATAGGGATTTCGCTGTAATTTGTATTGGACTGTCACGGTAGTTTTTATCAATCGGTATACAGTTGTTCCAGGTTTACCAAACTGTCACGGTATTTTTTACACAAAAATTCCCGCTCTATGATGGCATTGGTGGAAGAGGAAGTCTGGTTTATATAGAATGCGTGTCGTAGGAATTTGTTGAAACGTAACTTACGGCAAAATATGAGGCTTTTAGAGATATAATTAACGATGAAAGTGCAACAATGGCTTCATTACAAATGATACATTTAGAACTTTTTTGAATTTTACATTTCATCGTTTGATGATTCGACAAAATGACTATTAATATTCACACGCGACCCTCATTATTCCAAGACCCAAATTTGTAGAATTCAAAGTCACGGTGTATAATTTCAAATTTGTGTCACGAAAAAACTTGGTCTACAAAAAAGGCTTGAATTACAAGAAAGACTGCATTAAGTTTTTTTAAATAATAACAATTTTTTAATAACATCAAGAATCAAAGAAAGAAAGTGAAATTTTTCAAAGTAACAGTGTACGAAAGTTATGCCATTGACATCTCGTTCTTTTTATCGATACCTATACATACACCTGAAAATAAAAGACCGACTCACCGTTCACGCATTTACCCTCTTTCGCCACTGCACACACTAACAACAACAACAACGGCGCTCTCCTATATCTAAAACCGCATCTCCCGCAAGCTTATAAGTACCTATATCTCTCAGCGTTAATAAGAGGACAAGGATACGTCGCTTTACGCACCTGTCATCCCTCCTTCTTACGCCATCTCTCTCTCGCGTTTGTTTTTTTCTCGCTCGAGCGATCATCTCTGGGCCGGGCGCAAGTAGGTCTCTCTCTTCAAGGGGCGCGGGGTATTCATTGTTCAAATTGCGTGTACCGGCTATTTTTTTGTCGCGTGCTAAACGTGTCAGCGGGTCACGAGACGGCGGCATCGATTGCCATAACGCGTGGCCGCCGGTTAGGTTTTCGCGGAACCTTCGTTCAGCTGTTATAATACTGCAGAATACATATACACTTTGTGTAGTATATATGGAGCAGCTGCTGGGAGTTTGACAGATGCGCGCGCGAAGATGTCTTTGACGGACATGCGGAGGCTTTTAGAAGCGCATTACTTTCTGCAGAGTGTTTTATAGCGACGAGTGAGGAGAAAGTCATAGAGCGTGGTTGCGGGAGTCGATATGTCGGTTGTACAGGTAATTGAGAGTGAAAGTGTGTGTTCTCGCTGTATCTTTCTCTCTCGTTGGATTGGAAATACTATACACATGATCGTGATGTGTGTAGTAATTTACGTTGTGATCAAGTGTTGTGGAAATTTTCGCGTATATAGGTATGTATAATGCGCCAGAGTCATTAGCGATGATTGGATTTGTTTATTTGGGCTTTGATTATCGTTCGCGAATTTATTTACGTTATTGAGGTAACGATAACGAGGGGTTCGATTGTTAGAATAAGGTAAATTGTACGTATACGCTTGTGCTTGCAGGCGATGTTCCGTGGTTATGATGATAACAATGTCGTTGTTCTAAAAAGAAATGTAGTCGATACTGAGTATATACGTATATGTGTAACAATGGTACAGTTAGGACTACATGCCAAGCTACATGTCGCAGAGATTTTTACTCATTGTCGTAAATGCGCGTGACTAAATTATCTATATGTAATATATATAAAGAACGTGAATATACGGAACAAAAGATTTTTTATATTTAATGCATAACTAATAATGTTAAAGGTTGTGTAATCGACTGTGTGTAGAATTTAAAGCATATTTTTAATTGCAATTTCTGTATAAATATACAAAGGAACGACAAATACATATTTGAAAGATTTTCATTCAACTTACTGGGCGGAAGTTGTAAATAATAAAATGTCTGTGTATCTCAACTCACCTGTAACATACAAATAAAAACATGGAATTAGGAACACATCCAACACAAATAACCAAATGATAATAATTTATCATTCACTCTCTACTTCCAAAAACGCTCCGAAACTCCGAAAAACTCAAACAAAACTTTATCCTCAAGAACAGACTCTCAAACAGCATCGCTCTGCACAGACATACACACACACACGCGCACGCAATCAACGGAAGCGCATTACATCGCGTACAGACATCAAAGAGCCTCGAAAATAAAGCGCAATCCAAACGAGGCTCTCTCTCTCTCTCTACACGAACAAAACAACAAAAAAAAGCACGAAAGAGAGACATACGAACGAACGAACGGACGGACGGACAACAAAAAAAAAAAGATCGCGTGAGCGAATACCTATCCCCGGAGTGCTCGGGCAAATAAAAGCAGCGACACTCGAACCTCTCTCTCTCTCTCTACGCAAAGAGTTGCGATCATGCGAGATCACGCGCCTAATTTCGCTAGCAGCAGCAGCCGTCGACGAGAGAGAGGACAAAGACCCGGTATAATACACGTATACACACAGCCGCACACCAACGTGCGCACGCAGGCGTATATAGTAGTAGACGTTCGACGCTCGCTCCATGAAAAGAAACGACGGCTGCTGCCCACACGTAGATACACGTGCCTGTGTGTAATACCTACACACTACGCGCCTACACGCGCTGCTGAAAAATCGCTCGCCTCTCTGTCGTTCTTTTTTTTCCTACCCTATGTGTATAAGTAACTGTGCCGACGACGACGTTTTACGATTATATACATACGTATGGCGTGCGCGTATTATATAGTGTAAATCGGACGTTTGTTGTTGTCTCGCGGATTTTCGTAGCGTGTTGTTGGTCAACTCGATCGCGAGGTGCTTAATTGGCACGTTAATTGGCGACAAATTTATCGGACGCGGATTTTTCTCGTCGCGTGTATACGCTAATGTTATGAAATATTAAGGCAGTTAATTATGTCATATGGTTTATTGCTATATCCCACGTAACGAATTTAAAGTATTAATTGTATACATATACACACGGTTTTATACGTTTATACGCGTTTGAGATACAAAGGATCCGGTGATTTAACGATTCGTCCGCAAATAAATTACATAACATATACATTTACGTCTACGCAGCTCCCCTCCGCCGATTATTTATATCTACATCCTCGTCTACTTGTAAAACAGCCGGCTGCTATGCGAAATATGAAAAACGTCACGAAACGAGGCTCCGCGTCAGGGCTGTCTCGAGAATCGCTCTGATGAGGTGACGCGCGTCTAAGAGCTCAGGCGTCAGTAGTGTCTTTTCTTTTTTCTCGCGCGCGTGCTTTGGACTTTTGAACAAGCTAATCTCTCTCTCACTCGAGACGCGTGCATCATGCGCGAGGGATTGCAAAAGTGTTGGAGTATAACAACGGTGATGCATTTTTTTTTTAGAAGAATGGAGGTGTTTTTTTTACGCGGTGTGGGATTTGATGTTTTTACGATTCTATGTGTAATTGCGAGATGCGCGCGGTTCGAGTAGTGTGTAATTTAGAGTGAGTCACGCGAGTGTCTGGGAAACGTATTTTCCGAGTAAGATGATTGTAGCTTGTTATAAGTTGTATTTATGTATTTGGCGTTTGGGTATACTGTATATTGATGAAACCCGAAATTCGCGTTATAATTCACGTTATTAAAATGACTTTATATGGAGCGAAAGACGAGATTTACTTTTGTAATATAAAGCTTTTATAACATGCGCTTGAATATGATGCCAAATATAACATGTCATCTGAAAGGTTATCACAGTGAGTCACTCGCACAATAGCATTTTCGTATGATTTCATTCATTATGTACATTGTGAGAGTATAAACTGCCGGATCAATAGTCACACTGCTGAAGGTTGATTGTGATTCTTTTGTAATCTCATGTTACTAATAAGATACATTTAAATCATTATTTTTGCAGTATATAATCAATCAAACTTATAGCTAATACGATTACTTTTGCAATCCATTTCACTCGCACTAAAAGCCGTCATTTAAAAACTACGACAGCGCAAATAGCCCCGATAAAAACAAGCGTATATGAAGCGTTTCGCATCAACTGCCCCAGCGCGGCGCGCGAGCGTCGAAACATGCTGTTTCTAACTCGTCTTTACGATATCAAAATGCATTTG